>JADILG010000025.1:0-77061 GCA_017591655.1 Thielaviopsis populi | reverse complement strand
CCCCCCCCCACATTCTCTCTTCCTCCTCAAGCCCTGGGCCTTGACCGCCTCGCTTAAAGCCCCAGCTCTACCGTGCGGACCAACTCCAGCTGCGGCCTCGCCTCGGCGGCCTCCCCCGCGCCCTGCTCCTGCTCGGCGTGCAGGCCAAAGAAGCCGCCGACGGCCTTGCGCAGCGTCTCGAGCCAGAAGCCCTCGACGACGGCGCGGAGCTGGTCGCCGGTCTGGCCAAAGTCGGGGAACGCGTTGACCTCGAGCAGGTACGGCGCGCCGTCGCTCCCGACCAGGAAGTCGACGCCAAACATCTCGAAGGCGTTGGCCAGCGGCGAGAAGTGCATGGCCATGGCGCGCGCCGCGCCCTCAAACACGTCGCCGACAATCTCGCGGATCTGCGCGCGCAGCGCCGTGTAGCTCGTGGTCCCCACCGGGAACGCCACGTCGCTCAGCCGCTTGACCACCGGCGCCGCCCCGGCCGCCAGCTCGTCCTGCCGGCATGTGTTGGTTAGGTGCGCGTCGAGGTTGCCGTCGGTCCACGGCGCCACGTACGGCTGGCCGGCCGACAGCGCCAGCATGTCGTCGTAGACGTACACCGACATGCGGCCCGTGCACATGACGTACGTGCGGATGTGGAACTTGCGGTCGTCGCCGGCGGGAAGCAATGGCGGGTGGATGTATTGCTGGGCGACGAAATGGCGCAGGTGTGACGTCGTAATGTAGTCGCCGCCGGCGGCAGCACCGGACTTATTCTGCGAGGCTGGCTGGGCCAGTGCTGGGCTTCCGTCGGCACTGTGAGCATCGTCGTCTTCCTCCTCGTCGTCCGAGTCGGGCCGTTCGGCCTCCCACTCGTCAAAGATGTCCTGGAGTTCCTCCATCGTGCTGAACAGACGGATGCCCTGGCCGCGATCGCTCATTCCCGGCTTGAGGATCCACCATTGCCGATCTTGAGCATCCTTGTCCTCGTTTTCCTCCATGCTTTGGCGCAGGTCAAAGGCCTCGACAAGCGCGTCGTCAAGAAACTCGGCATAGTCAACTTCAAAGGCATCACTGGGCATGACGGCCTTCTTGAGGATAGATTCGGGGTGCTTGGCGACCCAGTGCTGCACGGCCAGCGACAAGTAGTGCTTGCGGATGAGAGCCTTGCGGATCATGTAGCTGTTGATAAAGGCGGTGCGCGGGTGCTGTGAGGCGTAGTCAAAGTCGAGGGCCTCGTACGCCATGATTTGCAGCACCTTGGATGAGGCCCCGGGGACGTAAGAGGCCAGAGAAATGGCATTGTCGTCCTTGACCTCCGGTGCAAGCATCGTAAAGACGCCGGGGAAGAGCTTCTCCAGAGCAGACACAATAATCGGCTGCACGTACGGATCGTCGTACTTGACGGCGGCAAAAAGGCCGGAGGGGTTCGGCGGGATGGGCGTAGCAATGGTCGTACAAGGGCCGCTAGAAACAAGAGAGTAGACTGTGAGTAAGCAGAGTGTACTCAGACGAGACAAGGAAGCACCGACGTTAACGTGCCCGGGAATACAACCAAAATGCAAATGGTAGCAAATAGCAGCAAAGGCTTATTGTTGAATAAATATCTCGTATCATCATGTACAGGCGTAAGATGCATTACCCCGGGTAAAAAGCCCCATATCTCGCTCCCGGAACAAAAACACAGTCGTCATATCATCGTGCAGCGTCCACACATCATCCGCTTGACCACAAGGCCCAGCTCACAAACGGCAGATCCCAAGAGAATGACAGGCAAAGCCAAGACAAAGGAGCCGAGGGCTTCAAAGAAAAGAAAACGAAACAACAGAATAAAAGAAGAAGAGAGAGGAAAAAAAAGAAAACGGGAAAACATGCTACTGCTGGAGTCGGACTTACAGCTCCAGTTCCTTGCCATGCAGGTGATGGGCCGCCTGGAAGAAGTTGGCCTTGAGAGGAGTGACACTGGAAGCACAAAGAGTCAGAGTTAGTAGTACTGCGGCGTGGTATGGCGCGTGGGAGAATGATGCTCACCTGGTTAGTTTCTCCTGCACAGCCCAGCCGTCATTGCCGGGTTTGGACTCCTCGACACTCTTGTACACGCTGGCAAACTTGGGCGCCCACTTGAAGTGCTTGTGGTTGTGGCCGCGGATGCCGCCCTCGGTCTCGGACTGGGAAGTTCCCTGGCGAATGCTTTCCTCCTGCAGATCGGCATCGTCATCCTCAGCACCGCCATCAATCTCCTCGAAGCAGCTGCCATCGCCCCAGTAGTTCTGCAGCATATCCGTCCATAGCGTCTTGTTGGTCTCGACCTCTGTGACCAGTGGAACGTTTATGCTGTACAGGTCAATAGACTTGTCCGCGGGCCACTGCTTATACACGGCCTCGATGACGCGCACGGAGTGGCGGGTGGCGGCCTCGATGATCTCGGGATCGTGGTTGCGCGTGAAGAAGGCATAGCTGAGCGCAATAGCCTTGAAGCGACAGACAGCCGCTTCCAGTGCTGCGCCCATGGTGCCGCTGCTGAGGGCAAACACAGCCGTGGTGTTGCGGCCAAAGTTGGGCCCGCTGAGGACCAGGTCAATGGGGCCCTTGTGCTTGAACATGTGGTGCACGCCAATCTGCACACACGATGCCGGCGTGCCATCGACAAGGACCCACTCTTCCTCGGCGGGCGAGGCCTGCGGCAGCTTGTGCACCGAGCCCTGGGCGTCGGGGCCATCGCCGTGCGAAGCGCTGCCGGGCCGGTAGTATACGGGCTTGACGGTCTGACCGATGATGTGGGCCTTGCCGATCCATGAGCGCTGGGCGTGGGGGAGGATGACAGAGACGGTGTGGCCGGCGGCCTTGAGCTGGCGGACCAGCGTGTGCACGTAGGGTGACGAGTGCGGGGACGGGGGACCGTCGTCGTTGGTCACGAGGATATGCATGGCTGGGCGGCTGAATGCGATGGCGGAAGAGTCGAGGATGGAGAAATGAAGGCCGAAAAACAAGGTCACAGGCAGGGCTTAACGCTCAATTGCGGCGATGAATGGGAGGAGAGAGAGAAGAACAGAGCGGATGAGATTTGGAGAGGGGGAGAGGGGGAGAGGGGGTAGCCCTGCTAAATATACAGAGGGCACAAAAGGAAGGAAGCAAACAAGCAAGATGCGCAAATGGTTCTTGCCCGGAGAAGTTATGCGGACGACAAACGGAAGGGCGGAAGGAGGGGCAGAAATTGCAAACGAATTAGGCTCAAGCTCCTTTTGGAGCAATTACCCAGAGATTAATGTGGATTTTGTGTCTCTTTTTTCTTCCATTTTTTTTTCAGCAGTAAGACGTGGGAAGCTTCCTTATTTGGCTGGACAGCGCTTGGGGTTTCCACTTGGGGGAGGGAGGGGGGTAGAAAGCAAATGGTCTAGAAATCTACCAACTGCAACTACCCTCCACAAGCCAAACTTTGGGTCTTGAATCGGCAAGAGCAAGACAACAGGACAAGACAAGACAAGACAGGCGGCCCCTCTAACAGAAGATAGTAACTGCAAGACCTGGAAACATGCCTGGGCTGTCCCACAAAACAGTTGCACCAAAGGCCCATAAAGCCCGGTCTGTTGGTTTCAGGCCCAGACAACAGAAGCGCCAGGGCCGCCAGACAGGTGCTGACGGGCCGGACAGAAGCAAGACCGGGGGACGGGGGCAGGCGATAACACGACAGCAGCAACGGGCCGAAGCAGCGGCCGATTCGGGCAGGAGCAGGACATTTGGTGTAACCAAGGAGGGACCTCCGATATACAAGGCAGAAGTTGAAGCACCAGCAAGCATGTTCAGAGTAATCATTGTGCGAACAAATACATCAAAATTGAAATTGATTTAGTACAAACGTCGGTTCTATTTGCTGCTGCTTATTCATCTTGCATTCAAGATAGCGGGCTCGGTCGCCCAAGAAGCTGTAAAATCACGGGACGACACATGAAAAGAAATCACCAGACCAAAAAGAACAAACCGAAATAAAAATCAAGTTCCGCAATACAGTAACTATTTCGCCCGCCTGCGCCCCAGCACGCAAAAAGAACAAAGAGGGAATCCACATGATAACGAGATACAAGAAAGATACACAGACCGAAGAGAGAAGAACAACACTCAGGCAGAAATAAAAGCAGAAAATCCAAAGCAGCAGCAAAGAGAGACAGGACAGGACAGAAACAACGCCAAGTGAACAACCGCCTGCTAGCCGAAAAAGAGAAGAAAAAAAAACTAAGTGGGATATCGTTTCCTTCGTCATCTGCACTTACAAGCCCGGCTGTGTACTGCTTGATACAGGTACTGGCTGGGATTTGATAAGGCAGTTTCTTGCAAAAAAAAAGACAGAAAAAAGAGCAAAACTAGGGGATAAAAAAAAGTCTCAAGTGAATGACGGCTACGTCATGGTTCAGCGTCTTGTAACAAACAAGGCCGTGGGGACAGTTATGGGACAAGCAAAATGAAAACAGAATGACTGACTTGGACTTCCAAGTACAGATTGACGTGTGTTCAACGTAAACAAGATGAGATGTTGGAAGACAACAAAACAAGCATTAAAAAGGAAGCAAAAACCACCGTGAAACTGCAACCAACCACCAATTCTCGAGGAACACCAACTGCAGAGGTGACAAGAGTCGCGTGTCTAGACGTTGTTTTTTTTTGGTTCTTTGACCGTTCGTGATAGCGTGATGCGCGTCAATATTGGGAAGATGAAGTAGAATTAAATGGGACAAGGGGGAAGAAAGAAAAGAAGAGAAAAAAGACTGTAGAAAAAAGAGTGTCGAGAAAGAAAGAAAAATAAAGAGCGTAGTGAAAAGGGACAAGGAACAGCCTCATATTGGTATAAAGAATGTCAAGAAGAAAAGAAAAAAAAGAAAAAAAAAGAAAAGAGAAAGAAAGTGATAAATGGCGTCGGAAACAAGGCAATACAATGGTGAACAACTGTCGTTGTGCCATATCACCAGCGATTCTGAAGAAGACGAAGTAAATAATGAAAATGCACATATGCCACAGCAATGGCAGAGGAGAAAAGAAAAGAGTGTAAAAAAAAAGAAAAAGAAAAAGAAAAGAAAAAAGAAGGTGAAAAAAAGGAAAAAAGAAAAAAAAGGTGAAAAAGAAAAAGAAGGTGAAAAGAAGGGAAAAAAAGAAATTTGAAAAAAAGGTAGAACAAGCTTCTGGGAATACATGGCCAAACATAAGAAAGTCCGGTCAACGTCATGTAACAATTAGCAAGCCAACATCAAGCAACAGTAGAGGAAAATCAAGAACAAAAAAAAGAACGTCAAAGAGAACAACGACGAGATAACGACGAGATAACGACAAAGACACGCCAGAGCGAGTGCAAACACCAAAACGTTGCCCTGGCCAAGCTCTATGCTCTGGCACGCTTGAGGGCTGGTTCAGAGTCCGAGTCGTCGGCACGACGGCGCTTGGCACCCGTGCTACGCCACTGCTCAAAGACAGCGCTGGAGCGCTTGATAGAGACAGCCTCGAAAACCTTCTCGGACGAGCGAGTAGTGCGACGAGACTCTGGCGGCGTCAGGAGACTGAAGCGGCCGCTCTTGGGCGTCTTGGCACCAGCGTTAGCAACACGCTTGGTGGGGGTCGCAGGAGGCGGTGGCACCATGGCAGTGACTTGTTCCTGCTCCTCTTGGTCGTCGGCAATGATGATCTCATTCTTTATGTGATCCTCAACGTCTGTGTCAGCCTCCTCATCTTCGAGTGACGAAGAAGGGCCAGGCTGGGCCTTCTTGGGAGGGAACAGAAGGCGGGGCTTCAGGCCAGTACGGGTGCGGATGCCGTCATCCTCCTCTGGCTCGGGAGCAAACTTGCGGAGGAACTTTTTGCCGCGGAAGGTATAAATCATACCATCGTCCCGCTTGATGGCTTCATCGACCGTGATGCGGCCCTCGCCAGCCACCAGCACGTTCTTTCTCTGGCTACGGCGGCGAGGCGTGGGAGGAGGCATGAGGGAGGGGGCCTTGCGCAGAAACGGATCATCATTGGCGGTGTTGACGACAAATGGGCGATCTTGGACATCGGTAAAGATGGGTATTGCCAGATCTTCCTCAGGGTCATTAGCAATTATACTGTCAAGAGAGCTGCCCGTGTACTTCTTGACCCTGCGGCGCCGCGGCGTCAGCTCAGGAGAGTTGATGCCGGCAGTGGTGGTGGTGGAGGTGGAGAAGAGGTTGCGAGAAACAGAGCCAAGACTGTCGGTTCTTGGAGCAACTTTTCGAGGGGTTCTGGCGGGGGTGGGCATGCCGGCGGCGCCGACATAGGTGGAACTCGATTCAGACTCCTTTGTTTTGGACGACGAGGCCAGGCAAGCGGGGTCCAGGGTAAGGCGGGAGCCGGAAGAGGGCTTGCGGTAGGTCTGGGGTTCATGGGGCGTCTTCTTTCTGGGCGATGAGACAGGAGAGGTGAAAGCAACGGAGGCAGTCTTGGAGGCGGCAGGCTTGTGAGCTGAGGTGGAAGCGGCAGGAGTCTTGGAGAGGCGGAAAGCGGGCGGCGAGGGTGTTCTGTGCGTCTTTCTCTCGGCAATACGAGCAGACTTGCGTGGTGAATAGGGTTCCCAGTGATCTTCGTAGCCGCCAAATCTCGGAGTAGGTGGTGTGTGGACAATCATGTCGGATTCAGAGAAGGAGGGCGTAGTGGCGCGGCCGCGGCCTTCTTTGGAGGGGACTCTGGGTGCCATTATGGAGGAGTTCAGAGAGCAGTATGCGGACGGTGTTGGCTATGTGCGATGGCGTTGTAGTTGGAAAGAAAGAGGGACGTATGCAAACAAAGAGGAAAGCGAGCGGACGAGATGCACTGGCCTAGACAGTGAGTGGGTTGACACTCAGGAGATGGGCTGGCTGTTCGGAGTCAGAGGTGAAAGTGTCTTGTCGTCGACAGCAACGAAGAAGTGATCTGAGGAGAGGAGAGAAGAGAAGAGAAGAAGATAGTAAGAGGAGTAGCGGAGTGACAGGCGCAGTCAAGGCTATCTATGTTATTGCGAAGCGATGTGGCTTTGGCGGCAGAGGCTTGTTCATCAAAGACACGGACAAGGCAAAGCAAAAGCAAAGCGTCTCGGGGCAGGTCTCGCACTGCAGGGAGAACAAGAGAGGGAGTCAGACAAAGACGACAGTCGTAGCAGTAACCAAGATTCCAGGCGCAATGCAGGGAGGCGTGGCACGAGACGAGGTGACAATGCTGAACAAGTGGTGGATATGGATGAGAGCAGCAAACCCGTGGACTGGCGATGGTTAGGGTAAGAAGAAGAAGGGAGAGATGATGGGGGCTTCAGTCGGGGTGCACGTCCTGGTTATGAGAAAAACGAGAAGGGTTAAAGAGATGGGGGGGTCAAAGAGAAGCACAAAGAGAGCACAAGGAAGAGGAGAGGAGAACAGAAGGCTCAAAGAAACAACAGCCACCAGACGGCAGCTCGCACTGCAGCCAATCAGAGCGGCCAGCCAGGCCCCTCTTGTTTACTGGTTGTCAGGTATTGAGGAGGTTGGCAACCAATTCCAGCAGCCATGTTCCTGGTCGCGCCCCACTATTTACGCACAAAGAGGAAATAGTGGGAATTCCGCGACGCGTTAAGAGGGGCGGGGTCAAAGAAAAGGGTAAATACAGGATAAAAGCAAGGCTAGGCTGGGGTATAGAAATGGAAGGCCTGGGCCGGCGTTGCTGCGCGACGCTACGAGCCAATCAGGGGTTGGGGCAACAGTGAAACAGGGAATTAAAAAAAGAACCAAAAAAAGGGTACCTGGGTTATAGTGGTTTTTTGCTGCAGAGAGAGGCAGCAGCGATTAGATGGTGTGGGTTTGGGGCTTTAGGGTCTGCGGCTTGCTATACTGTGCTACTGTGCTACTGTGCTACCGTTGGACCTTTTACCTTGTACCTTGGACCTTGTACCTTGTACTTCGTGCCTCGTGCCTCTGTTCAACTGTACCGCTGTATCTCTCGCAAGGCTGCCACTCTTTGGGAGACATCACAGAGCCTCGTCAAAACGTCCTCAAAATAACCCTTTCACGCCCCTCTTCCCAGCGTCTGTGCTGCGCCTGTTCCCTGCAGTGGCATCTCCATAGCTGAGCACAACAACACGGCTCTTGTCACATTTCTTGCCCCCGGTTTTGGGCCTTTTCTTTGTTCGCTCTTGCATGCTCCTTTGAACCCGTCACACGCCTCACCTCTTTGTGCTGCTATTTCCGCCGTGGCTCTGCCTCGATCTCAGCCCAACAACCAACCAACTAGGCTCGTATTGTGCTGTCTGTCAACTTCTCCCCATTGCCCAGTTTCCGAAATGTCAGATCCCTACCAAGACTCGCGCGATCACATCTGGACGTCGCCTGCTGCCGTGCCCGAGCGACCCAAGACGCCCAAGACGCCCAAGACACCAAAGACCCCAAAGACCCCAGTGACCGGCCAGAACGGCAGCCAAAGTACCAGCTACGACCGTGACGCGGCTCTGCGCTCAGAGCTCGAGGGCATAAAACACATTAATTCAGTCATCGAGGGCACAATTGCAACGCTGGAAAAAGTGCGGAGCAACATGAATGTAAGTGTGACTCGGTTATCTCCCTGGCACTGTGCTTATTTTTATCCTCTTCTCCTCTCCCTCTCCTCTACTCTCCTTCTCTCCCTCTCCTCTACTCTCCTTCTCTCCCTCTCCTCTGCTCCTCTGCTCCCCAACGCTCTTCTCGCTAACCCCTTCATGTCTCGTCCTCCAGGTTGTTGACGGCACGGTCAAAAACTCAGCAACCCTACTCGACACATGGACTCGTATCCTGTCACAAACAGAACACAACCAGCGCCTGATTCTCGACCCGTCATGGAAGGGCGCCACTCAGGACCTGGCTGACATTGAAGCAGAGGCCATTCTCCGCCAGCAGGCCGAACAAAGACGAATCATGGAGGAAGAGCGCCGACGTGAAGCTATGCGCCAAAAGGCCGAAGACGAAGAGCGCAGCAGGACCGTGGCCCCGCATGCATCCCGAGGCACCGTCCGCGGAACGAGGAGCCGCGCCGGCGCGCGCGGAGGCACTGTGCGGGGAAACACGACAACTACCCGTGGGACAACCACAACCAGAGGCATCGCACGAGGCACCACACGCGGCACCACTCGAGGGGGCACAACACGCGGCGCCAGCTCCAGTGCTGCGGCTTCCTCATCTGCCGCCTTTGGGTACCAGTCAAGAATATCGACGGCGAGCTCCTCCGCTACACGGGGGCAGTCGGGGATAGGCAGGGGGATTCCTAGAGGGACGTCAAGCTCCCGATCGCGCGGCGGCGGGAGTTTACGGTGAGACGCGGAGACGCAGAGACTCGAGAGACCTAGACACCAACTGCCTGGCATTGACGCGCATACTTGATTTGATTAACGACTGATGATTGCAAAAAAGACGCTGAATGCTATCCGTGTGTATATGCCGTTCTACCGTATATATATGTATATATATATATATGTATACATACATATACGCATTCCCGCACCAAAACAAACCACACAACTGAGCCGGTCCATGATAACCAAGGCCGTCCAGGATGAAAATGTAAATCACACCCCGACACATAACCCCCATGCTCAGGCCTTTTTGAAAAAGTGACTGAGCTTCTTCATGCCCGTTGTATCAGCCTTTTGTAGGTTCTTGACGCCCCTGCTCACCAGCTTCTTCTTTTTCGCCTCCTCCTCCGTCTTGCGCTTCTTCTCCTGCAGCTGGTCCTCGGCGTCCTCGAGAGGGTGCTTGCGCGACATGTCGTTGGAGCGGGAGGCCACCGCATCAGACCGCGTCTTAGCCAGCTTGGTCAGATAGTCGTCCAGCGGCTTAAAGTCCATCTTGTCAGCAAGCTGCTTCTTCAGCCATGCTTCAACCGCCACGGGCACGTAGTTGGCGCAGATGAACTTGAAGGCGGTCGATATGCGCTGCAGATCGAGCACGTCCTGCGGGATCTGGGCTGCTACGAAAACACCACTCGACAAGCTGTCAATGGCACCTGTGGATGCTGCCGTAGATGCCACTGCGGCAGACGCATCGCCGTCGGCAGATGGCTGCGACTCGGCGACACCCGTTCTTGGGGCTGCAGTGTCAGAGGCCGCATCGGCCCCTTCGGCCGTGTCGCCGAGAACCGCGCCAGGCGCCGCAGCCGCTTGGAAGACCATGGGCGCCTCCAACACCTTTGTCACAAACCTGTCCTCCATGCTGGCCGGCAGGCCGTTCTCCGCAAGCCGCCTTGCTTTGCCCAGCACCAAATCGTAGAGCTTGGCGTCGTCCAGGCAGTACATGCTTTCGCCGCCCAGGTCTGCCGTAGTGCAGATGGCGCCCAGGCGGTTCTCGAAGATCCTGCGCATGCCGCCCCATTTGAGGATGGGCCACAGATGAGAGCTGTCGCTGGGCATCTCGTCTAATTGGTCGTCGGCCGAGAGGTAGCGGCGCTTTTCGTCTTGGGCAACTTCCTTGTAGAGCGCAGAGATCAGGTGGAAGACAGGGTCGACTGCTGTCGCAACAAACAGGTCTGCATCGCTAATGGTTGTGAGTTCCCCCGCAGAGCATATTGTCTCGGCCGTGCTCTCGTCCTCGGCGGGCGGCAGGGTCGGAGCGGGGCTCTCAACCAGCCAACTCCGCGGGTCAGGAGAGGAGACTTGTGTGAACTCGTAGAGGCCGGTCGTGGGACAGGCATAATAGCGGGTTGGCTTCCCGGAGCGGGGATTTGGCAGGGTGACGATGCGGGCGTCTGATGTGGCCCTTTGCGGGAGAACGAAGATGCGTCGAGGGTTTGTGGATGGCGGGAGAGAGTAGACCTTGGATGAGGAGGGGGAGTAGGAGGAGGACGAGGACGAGGAGGCGGCGACTTGGGTGGTTGCTGTGGAGGAGCTTGTGGCGGTTGCGGCCTTGGTCTTTGTTGAGCGGGTTGTCCGTGCCATCTTGTGTGGGGATGTAGTCTCGACCGGAGATGATTCGTCGAAGCGCGAGACGGAATATAGAGCCTGCTTGCTTGCTTCAATTGTCGTCGCTCACGATAGAGACACCGAGGTTGAACCTACATGAAATAAAAGTGGAGCGGGCCGTCGCGCCTCAAAAACGCGGGCAGCGCGTTCCAGCCAATCAACGCGGGCCAATGCAAAGCGAGACACCCACCCACTTTATCCCTATTTGGGCAGGCGCGCGCAGCGGTGAATGCGCACGGGCCATGGCAGTCAGTAATGGGCAACAGCAACAGCGACAGCAACGGCAACTGCAATAACAGCAACGGCAACTGCAATAACAACATGGGCAGGTGAGAAGGGCAAGGGATCTAAATGGGAAGCTGCGCAGCAAGACAAGGGCAGGAGCGGGTGCATGTTGACGGCAACTGCTCAAACAAGCAACAAAGAGCAAATTTGAAGCCTCGTCCATGCAAATGCCAGAGAAGAAAAAAAATCTTCACGTAAATTTCAGCCTTGCGCCTGATTATCACGAGATTCATTGAGTGCGTCGTGCTTTTTGCTTTTTTTTCCGTCCTTTTTCGTCTTTTTTCATCTTTTTTTTTCATCTTGTTTCTTCTTTGTGACTCTGGAAATTGCCTCTTCCGCGACTTCTCCACGGCGCCTCATCCCCCGCCGTCCTGCGCCGTCCTCCGCCGCCACCGCCGCCCGAGCCAATCTTCCGGCGTCCACGTAGAGCGCAGTATCGGCACTTGGTGTCATGCCCAACGGCGTCTCAGTCTCCATGGACTCGACAAACAAGATGATTCCCTGTAAGCCGGCGCTGACTGACGTCATGGTGTCTTCTTGCCAGTTTACGTTACTGACCAGCCGTGTTTGTGTTTGTGTTAGCCCAGAGGGACGAGCCGCAGTGGCCCCCACGATCGCCTCGAGATGCTCTTCTGTTGACGCCCCGCGGTCGCGAAAAGTACAAAGCCATGACGGCAGAGCAGCAGCGCCAACTCCAGATGTCGCCGTCGTCTCCGTCGCCGCTGCGCCGCGCCCGCGTTGCCCGTACCCCGGAGCCGTTTGAGCAGGCTGCCGGCGCTCTCGACAGCGGCGGCGACGATGACGATGATGACGATGAAGAGGACGAGGAGACGTTGCAGCTCAAACTGCAGGCCATCCAGGCCAGGCTGAAGCTCAAGAAGCTGCAAAAGGAAAAGGAAAAGAAACTGCAGGCGTCGCAGTCTCGGTCGTCCCCCCAGGCTTCAACCGGCAGCGGCAGCGGCAGCGGCGTCGCAGCAGACTCCAAACCAAAGAGCCTCCTCGACTCCCCGACGATGTTTGCCAATCTGCCCAAGTCTCCAGCCAGTGTCGGCAAATCTCCCGCCCGACTTGCCTATGCACGTCCATCAGCCAGCACGGTGCCCAACCCCATGGCTCTGAAGCCAACCATCCCGCCGCCTCCAAGCTCAACAGTTGCCGCGTCAGCAGCCGAACGAGAAATCGAAGTCCCGCTGTCACCCGTTCAGCGCGTGCACAAGCTAGTGGAAGCCACATCCCCCCTTAGAAAGATTCTCTCACGAGGCCTCCGTGGCGAAGACGTCAGGCTGGACAAGCCCGGCAAACCGAAACCAGCCGATTCGCTTTCCAGCACCGGCAGCGGCTATCTGCGCACCGCACGTGGTGGCACTGCACAGCACAGGCAACAGCCGGCGCTCCCGCCTGTCGAGGACCGGCCTCTAAGTTTCAACGAGCGGCTGGCGCTCGCCAAAGCCGAAGAGACGGAAAAGATGGAGAGGCAGGAACGCATCCGCAAAGTACGATCCAACACCTTTGGCATCACGCAGAATGAGATGCAGTCGTTCAAGGCCAAGGCTGTTGAACTGCCCGACGAGCCCCAGGCGCCGCGTCAGTATACGCGCGAAGAGATCCTGGGCATCTCGAAGCCGCAGGAAGAAAAAAAGTCGGACGCCTCGTTCGAGTCGTACTCGTCGTTCCATCTCAGCAAGCGTATCCTGCCGCACCAGGTCGTGGCTCGCCACATGCAGGACTCCAAAATGTTCTCGGTGACAGACCTGATCAAGGTTGTCCGCGCGCCCGACTTTGAGCTGCCGGATATCGAGCAGAACATTGTCGTCTTTGCCATCCTGGCGCGCAAGTCAGACCCGCGCTCGCACAAGCCAAACGGCACACAGCCCAACAAAAAGCAGGAAAGCAAGTACATGGTCATGACGCTTGTGGACCTCAACCTCGACGTCGAGCTGTTCCTCTTTGGCTCCGGCTTCGAGCGCTTCTGGAAACTCACCGAGGGCACCGTTTTGGCCATCCTCAACCCCAACATCATGCCGCCGCCGCCCGGCAAGAAGGACACGGGCCGCTGGAGCCTGGTCATCAACTCGGATGCCGACACCATTCTGGAAATTGGCGTAGCGCGCGACCTGGGCTACTGCAAGTCGATCAAGAAGGACGGCCATCCGTGCGGCGCGTGGGTCAACTCCAAGCGCACCGAATACTGCGAGTTCCACAGCAATCAGGCCCTGCAGAAGGTCAAGCAAGGCCGTGTTGAAATGACGGGATCCGGCTTTGGCCGCAGCGGCAAGGACTGGAACGGCATGACGGCCGTGACCAACAAGAAGTTTGGCAAGGGGGGAGGTAGGTCGTGGGCTAACGGCAGCGGCAGCGGTAGCGGCGGCATGCCAAGTGAGTTGAATCGCGGCAAGGGCCATTTCGACTACGACTCGCAGTCGACCTTTTTCATGAGCCGCACGCGCACCGCTGCCGACATGATGGATGGCAAGCACCTGACCATGGCCGAGAAGCAGGAACGAGAAGACAACTTGCGCCGCGCCCTCATTGCCAAAGAGAAGGAGCGGGACCTGGCTCGGAAGCTTGCCGGCCGCGGCGGCAGCGGCGTCGGCAGCGAGTACATGGCCAAGTTTGCCGTCAAGGCCGCAGACTCGGGCAAGGCGGCCGCGCCGCATGGCAAGCCGAAGCCTGGCGCTGAAGCCAGCGGGTCTGGGGCATCGACGCCCACGTCGGCTGCTGCCTCGTCGTCTACACCCGTATCCTCCCAGTCCCAGTCCACGCGCCCCCTGACTCTAGCCGACATCAGCCGTGGCCGCCGAGCTGAAGACATCGATCTGTCCAGCGGCAAGCGCAAGCGCGCCGAAAGCGCCCTGTCGTCCAACAAGCCCACCCCGTCTTCAACAGGCGGCAGCGGCGCGTCATACGGCTGGGGCAGCGGCCTGCGCACCAAGCTGGACCGCATGAAGGCCGGCGAGAAGATGTGCCGCGAAAACAGCCACAGCCAGCCGCCACATGCGTCGGCCGACGAGCCGCTGCGCAAGAAGACGCGCTTCGTCACGGAGCACGGCGTCAAAGAGGCCGGTCGCGACAGCGCGGCTGGCTCGTGCTCGCTGGCGCCGGCGCCGGCGCCGGGGCTGGGCATGGCGACGGATCTGGGCGATGTGGATTTCGTGCTGGAGATTGAAGGCGCGCCGCCGGGGTTTAATCTAGACTGAGCCGCGGGCACGGGTAGTTTACGCAGTTGGGCTTGGGGCTTGGGGCTTGGGGCTTGGGCGTTTGGTTTATAGGGGCACGGCGTTCGGATACGGGCCTTGGATCTTGAAAAGAAGGCCGTGGATTTTTGGATAGCGATGTGTAGTAATGTCATGTGATAATACGCTCTATAATACTTGAATGGACTCTACGATGCAAGTTGCTATACGGTGAAGAAGGTCAAGCGAGAAAAGAAAAAGCAAAAGCAAAAGAAGAAGAAAAACGAGACGCCTGCACCCGCAATATAAAAAAAAGGGTTTGTTTCCTGGAACCTGGACTCTGCCAGACCTGGCCGCCGTCATGGACGTAACAAACAAGATATAGAAAAAGAAACATCCCCCGCCGCCGTGTGCGCTGTTACAGCAGGCTCTGATACTTGTCCAGGCCGCCAGCTGGCTTCTGCTGCTGCTGCGGCTGTTGCTGGCCCATGCCAGAGCCGCCGCTTGCACTGCTCGCCCATACATTCGGCGCCGCTGCAGCTGCGCCAAAAGCGGTGGACGAACCGGGCGGTGGCGGCAAGCTGAAGGCCGACGGCGACTGGGCGGGCGGAGCCATGGCAAAGGCGCTGTGGGTGGCCGCAGGCGCGGGCGCGGGCGCGGGCGCGGGCCAAGCCAGGCTGCTGTGCTGCTGCTGCTGTTGGCTCAGGGATGTCAGCGAGTTCATGGATGCGCTGCCGCCGCCAAAGCCCGACGAGCTCCACGCGAACGCGGCAGACGATGGATTTGCAGCGGTGGCAGCGGATGAGGCAGAAGAGGACGTGGGCGCGGGCTGCAGCGGCTGCGAGAACTGGGTAGTGGATGGCGATAGAGCGCCGAATCTGTTCAAGTCTGGCGCCTGCGGCGGGGGCTGCGGCCGCACGGCAGACTGGGCCGGGGGCGGCGTAGACCACGAAAAGGTCGGCGGTGGAGTGGCCTGCGGAGGCGCGGCGACTGCGCTCGCGGCGGCCGCCATGGGGGTGTGCGAGCGGGGGCGCACGGGCAGCGGCGGGTTGTTGTCGTCCCAGGCAGACGCAGCGGCCGAGGCGGTCGAGGCTGCAGCGGTGGCAGTGGCGGCGGCGCGGCCCTTGACAAGCCGCTCAAAGTCGTCTTCGGTGCTGGGCGACGCGTCGAACTGGGTGCCGGTGATGCCACCAAAGGCCATAAAGTCGCCGCCGGGCTGGGCGGTGGCGGGGTCGGCAGTGCCAGACAGCTCCTGCAGCTTCTTGATCTGCTCGTCTTCAACGCGGCGCGAGAGCAGCTTGATCAGGTCCATAAAGGCCTGGAACTGCTTGAGGTTGAGCAGCGGGCCCAGACTCATAGACCACAGGATGGGCAGGATCTCCATGGCAACGAATTCTCCATCGGCCACCTCGCCAATGACCTGCAACAGCCTGAGCGAGGCTATCATGACAGCGGGCTCCTTGGTCTTGATGGCCTTGACGAGCGGGATGATCTTTTCCTGCATGGTGTACTTGTCGAGGGCCGACGAGCTGCTCGTCTTCTTCTTGACGCAGAAGCCGTCCAGCCCGTCGTTGGAGTAGGAAGACGTTTCGTTGGACCCGCCACAGAGCACGACAAAGGCCTGCAGGCCGCGCACCTTGATTGCAAGGCTGTTGGTGCGGCTGAACATGGTGGCGATGACGGGGAAGAGCTCGTTCTTGATGGTGCTAAAGTCCAGCACGGGCAGGATGGCGGCCAGGGTGCGGAGGGACATGTCGACGAGAGTAGGCGCGGACGACTCGATGGCGAGCATGTAGACGGGGAGGATATCTGGTAGGAGTGTGTTGGTTAGTAGGGGTTGGGACATGCATCTCTTTTTTTTTGGAGGGGGAGAAGGGGAGAATGAGAACAAGTGGAGGAAAAGGGGACACACTCACCATCCTTAAACTCCTTGCCGTTGCAGTTGGCCGAGATGGCCGGCATGTGTTCCAGCACCATCATCAGCCCGGCGTCTCTGACGGCATCCCTCTCGCCGGCCTGCCTCGCGTTGGTGACAAAGACGAGCTTGAGCGCTGGCCGGACTTTTTCGGCAAACACGCGGCGCGCAATGCCGGCCGGCAGCAGCTCGACAATCTTGAAGACGTTGTGCAGGATAAGCGAGAGCAGCTCGCGGTCCTTGGTCTCGTCCAGCAGTGCCGGCAGAATCTTGCGCTCCATGACGGACTTGGGGAACGAGGGCAGCACCTTGTTTAGGCCGCGCATAAACGACGATTTTTCCGCGGCCGTCTTGGTGGGAAAGGAGTCGAGGAAGCGGATGGTGGAGACGAGCACGTTGTCAAAGTACTCGCTGGCCTGGAACTCGCGGGCCGTCAGGCGCTGGGCCGGCCGGCGGGAGATGAGCCGCGGCAGCACCATGGACGCCAGTTCCTTGGGCACGGGCCGGGACGAGAGGAAGTTGTTGGACACGGTGGGGATGGAGCCGGGCGATGCGAACAGCCGCTTGTACGACGACAGGCTGCCGTGGGCCTCGAGCGGCGACACGTGCGGCGAGTTGTACAGCGCCACGCACAGCACGCCCAGTGAGAACATGTCGGCGGCCGAGGTGACGTTGTTGTCGAGGACAAAGTCGGGCGACGTGTAGTCGAGGTTGAGCTGCACGGCGCGGGGCAGGCGCGGGTCGAGGTTGAGCACCTCGGAGAGGCTTATGGGCTGGAAGGAGGTGGGCTTGTCGGAGTTTTCGGCGGGCGAGCAAAAGGCCAGGCCGCTGATTTTCCAGTCAGACTGGGGCAGGGAAGGGAGACTGTTAGCACAGCGGAAGACAAGAGATGTCGCGGGAAAAGGCAGGCAGACCAGCCCCGGGCCCGGGGCTGTTTTTACCAACTTACCTTGGCATTCACCAGCACCGCATCGGGCGTCAGATTCCCGTGCACCAGCCCGGCATTCTCGTGCAGAAACTCGAGTGCCTTGCTGATCTGCAAGAGTCCCTTTTGGATTTCCAGGTCGTCCAGCTCCAGCTCCTTGCGCTTCTTGCCGCCGTCGGCGTCCTCGGTGGTGTAGCGGCTGGTGCGCGCCGCGCCGGACACGCGCCGTTCCAAGTCGTCCTTTTCCTGCAGCAGCGCCACCAGCGACGCCACCACGGGCTCCGTGACAAACTGCAGGCCGCCGCCGCGCGTGTCCTCTACCGGCTCGACCAGCTCGAGGATGTTGGGGTGGCGCAGCCGCGCCAGGCTTGACGCCTCCTTGCGCAGCCGCTCGACCACCTCTTCGGCCGCGCGCTTGAGCGCCGCGCCGCTGGACCCGCCGGACCGGCTGCCGCCGCCGAGCGCGCTGCTGGCCGAGCCATCGAGGCTCTTGCGGTCAAAGACAAAGACGCTGTAGGGCTTGCCCGTGGACTTCTTCTTGCAGTCGTAGATCTTCCAGGCGCCGGCGGTCGAGCTGGGCGCCGAGGCGATGCTGTAGTTGGCGGTGATGTTGGTGGCCGAGATTGATTTAAGCGCGCTGGCGAACATGGTGGCCTAGCATTCCCGGAGAACGAGGAGATATGTAGTCGGGGATACGGGGGGGGGGCGGGGGAGCCGGCGGGATTGCGTTATCGGGAAGGCCGTTGCTTGCGCCGAGAAACCGCGACGGGCCGGATGGTGGCAGAGCAGGAAACCGTAACAAGGATGGCAGCAGCAGTATCCGCAAATCAATTGCTTGAGCCGGCGCAGCCAACTGTCTCGTAATCTCGTGATCTCGTGATCTCGTGAGTTGCTGGTCGGATGCAATGTTCTTAGAGATTGTCGTGGCCAGCGTGCTCGTAATGCAGGCAAACGGCCAAAGCCCCCGGGCTCCACTTTAGTGCATGCATTGTATCATTGTACCATTGTACCCTTGTGCCATTGTGCGACATGGCGCGACGCCACATGTGTGGCGTTTTCTCTCTCTTCTCTCTCTCTCTCTCTCTCTGTCTTTCCTTCGTTACACAAACGGACAGGTGTTCTCTTGACTTGATGTCTACACAAACTATTCTACCCTTTCCATCCCCTTGCGCCCCTAAATCTTCAGCACCGTCTGCACCGCCTTCAGCACCACGCTGTGCACGACCGCCGGCGCCGCAACCACGCCCTTGTTGCTGTCCAGCGTGCGGCCCTTGCCAAAGTCCAGCTGCTTGCCGTAGATGTCCGTGACGACGCCGCCGGCCTCGCGCACAATCAGATCACCGGCAGCATGGTCCCAGATCTTCTCTCTATACGACGCACTGACCGGCAGGCGCAGGTAAATGTCACCGGCGCCGCGCGCAATCGAGCCGTACTTGGCCTGTGAGTCCATGCGCACCGACGGCGCCGTGATTCCGAGCAGCTGCGCAATCTGCGCCTGGTCGCCGTGCGACGAGTGGCCAGCCTCAACCGACTCGCAAAACGTCGCCTTGGCCATCGACTCCAGCGGCCGCATGGCGATGCTCTTGCCGCTGGCGCTCAGCGTGCCGGCCGTCAGCGGCCGCGAAGTGGCCCCAGCGCCGCGGATGGCCGAGAACAGCACGCCATGCGCAATCGAGTCCGTCTGCTCCGACGCCATATTGGATGTCAGCGGCGCTGCATCGTCCATGGGCAGGTTCGGGCAGCCCAGCACGCCAACCGTCACCTGCCCGTCAACCAGCAGGCCGAGGCAGACGGCGTACTGGCCACCGCGCAGGAAGCCCTTGGTGCCGTCAATCGGGTCAATGGCCCAGATGCGGCCCGAGGCACCGCCCTTGCTGTCGCCACCGTCAATCAGCTCCAGCATGGCTTCCTCCGAGGCAATGGCGCCGCCCAGCAGCTTCTCGCTGGCCTCGTCTTCCAGCGCTGTGCTCTTGACCAGCTCCCAAATCTGGCTGCGCAGCTCGGGCTTTTCGCGCAGCATGGCCGATTCTTCCTCGGCCACAATTTCGTCGGTCGGGAAATGGTGCTTTAGGGCGGCAATGATCAAGGCCTGGGCGCCAAAGTCGCCAATGGTCACCGGCGACTTGTCGTTCTTGTCCACGGAGCCCTTGGCCTTTTCATGAAACACGCGCTTGGTCAGGATCGACGCCCGCTGCACGGCCAGCTGGGCAATCTGGAGTTCTTTTTCGTAGGCCATGGTGGCGGTAGCTAGCGGTATAGAATGCGATGGTAAAGACTGGAATAGTCGTACTAGGGAAAAGAAGGGAAAAGAAGGATGGGATTAGAGCGTGAAATACCACCGAGACAGGCGCGAGGACGGTGGCTAAGAGTGGCAAGAATGAGAAGCTGCACAGCTTGTGATGAGATGGTGTAGAGAAACCGTGAGAGAAGACGCAGTGGAGGGATTTAAAGGCTTCAAGACTCCCATGGAGGGGGGGGTGGGAGCCACAAAAAAAAGAGGACACAAGCAGTCTCAAGGACTAAGCTTTGGGGAAGTGCGGTGCGGGATTGAGGGGAAAGAAGCCTCGGAATAAAACAGGACAAAGCAAAGTACAACAAAACAAAACAAAACAACGTCACCGACCAAGAAGCAAGCAGCGCAGACAGGACGGGGAGGGAAGGGGAGTACAAGGTACCTACTTTGGAGACGCGGGCACGTATTCACTCGAGGCAGCTTGCAACTGAAAATTTGCACTGGGTATTTCAGGCTGGACATCTCCACAGCACAGCTCTCAATTTCTGGACGACTCTATTGTTGGTAGAGTTTGGATTTCGCCATCTCTAAGCTGCGGTTGCGGGGTCCCACGCCCAGGCCAAGTGCGGCGGCTAGGGTCCACTAGGGTTACCGCCCGCATATCACCCGTAGTCTAGAGTGGGGTGCCCCACAAAAGCCTGCCAAGGCCAAAAGGCCCAAGCTTCGAGTCCCCATTCGGGAAGTGGCGCCTTCCCCTTTTGTTTCATCGCACACCTTGTTTGTAGCAAGTTCCACGTAAACTAGGAAGGAACGGCCCCTCTGGCCTCCACCTTTCGAGTGCACTCTTGTTCCATTGGTTCTTCGAGTTGTTCTAGTTCTTGTTCTTCTTTTGGTACCTGCCGTCCTGAGAGCAAGTTCGTCTGAGCTCTTGGTAGTTGCCTTTTCTGCTTGCCAGGTGCACACGTCAACAAACATACATCATAACACATTACACTCCCTCTCCCTCTCCTTCTCCCTCTCCCTTTCGCCCTCACCCCCTTCTCAGCGCCTTCTTCACCCATCACTACGCGCTGGGCGTGTCATCGTATCCTGTACTCCATTCTGCGACTGTCTGTGTACTGGTACTGCTACCGTTTCTTCTCTCCGGTATCCAAATCTTGGCTTACTATTCCCCCCCCCTCCTCTTCTCCCCTCCAATACACCATGGCCAAACAACGGAACACGTCGTCTCCGGCGCCTCAAACCAGCCATGCCGCGACTCCCGCTCGCTTCGAAAATGAACTGCGCAATCTCAAGCATAAAGCCGAGTCCCACTCGCCCTTGCAGGACACCGTGGCCTGCCTTGCGCCCTTTGTCAAGTCGGCCTTTCTGCTGCTTATGCTGGGCCTGTCATCCACAGTATCGGAGCTGGCGCTCTCGCCCACCTTTGGCGGCATCCCTGCTGCCGTGCACCACTCTGCGCTGACTGCCACGGGCTGCTTTGTCGGCTGGGCCAGCAGCCTGTTTCTGTCGCGTGTCATCCCGATCCATCTCACCAAGCTGCTGCCCGTGATCGCCGTGTGGATCCCGGCCGTGCAGTTTGTCTTGGGCGGCATGAGTGAATCGCTAGCCGCCGAATGGGGCCCGGCCATTGTGGAAGCCGCGACGCTGCTCCCGCTAATCGTTGTCTCGGTAGCAGAGGTGGCGCTGTGCCTGGAGGGCTCCAGCATCCGCCTGCTTCCAGGCTGGATTGGCGACTCGCTGCCGGGCTTGGCCGGCTTCTTTTTGTTCAAGGCCGTCGAAGCCATGGCTGGTGCGAGGATCCCCATGATGCTGGGCTCGTCGGTCCTGGCCTCCAGAGTTGGCCTGCAACTGGTCATTGCCGCCGTCTACGCGCTTTATGCGCCTTCGAGACTGCTCGTGCTTGGACTCCCTGCTGTGGCCCATGCTGCCATGCTCAACACCCACCTACCCACTGCAGCCGCCACGGCCCTGTTGCAGGCGTCTCTGGAAGAAGCGAAGTGGAAGCTGGTTGCCCGCAAGGAGTCTGTGACCGGGTACGTCTCTGTGCTGGAAAGCATGGAGCGGGGCTTCCGTGTCATGCGCTGCGATCACAGTCTTTTGGGCGGTCTATGGATGAGATTCAAGGGCGGAAAGGTGGCTGAGCCGGTGTATTCGGTCTTTGTTATGCTCGAGGCCGTCCGTCTGGTTCTCACTAAGAAGCCGATTGCGGACAGTTCTGCCAAGGCTCTAGTCATGTGAGTTTATACCACCACCAATGCGCGGCATATTCCTTTCCAGTATTAACAGTAATTGAACCCCTCCTCCCCCCATGCAGTGGACTTGGTATTGGTACGACCCCCGGTGCCTTTATTGCCCACGGAATCAACACCACCATTGTCGAGATTGACCCGGTTGTGCACGAGTTCGCCGTCGACCACTTTGGTCTCGATACGAACCACATCCCGGTGATTGGCGATGCCGTCAGCTACACTTCGGCCCTAGCCAAGAGTGCCCCTGAAAGCTTTGACTACATTGTCCACGACGTGTTCACCGGAGGCGCCGAACCCGTGGCCCTGTTCACTCTTGAGTTTCTGCAGGGCCTCGGGAATTTGTTAAAGCCCGACGGCGTTATCGCCATTGTAAGTTGTCTTGCTTTGCTATGTGCTACCCCCCCCCTCGCTATTTCCCCTCGCCATACGCCGTATGGACCGGCCATCTCGACTAACACACACCTCACAGAATTATGCTGGCGACTTCCTCCTGCCGCCCCCCAAAGCCGTGGTCAAGACGATCCGCTCCATCTTCCCCGCCTGTCGCATCTTCCGCGAGATGGAGCGCTTGACTGAGGAGCAGATTATGGAGCAGAAGCAGGACTTTTCCAACATGGTCATCTTCTGCCGCAAGTCCCCCGAAGCCATTGAGTTCCGCCCGGCCGTCGAGGCCGACTTCCTCGGCACTGGCACGCGTAAGGTGGCGCTGCAGCCGCGCTATGAGGTCTTGGACGAGGATTTCAAGGCGCCGGGCGAGACCCGTCTCGTGACGCACAATGATACGGGCGAGTTGGAGGAGTACAGAGACTCGAGTGCACTTGGCCACTGGACTATCATGCGCACTGTGCTGCCATCGTTGGTGTGGGAGCAGTGGTAGATTTTTTCCTATTCTCTCTCTGGAACGGCGGTAGATTTGTATTCTTTTTCTTTCTCTCTCTCGCTCTAGAGACACGGACTTCAGTGGAATAGCATATATAGCGTAAATGATGTGTTGAAGTATCGTTACCGGCCATCTTTTGAGTTTCGCACTGTGAAAACACAGTGCGTGTTTGCGATGTAAATACTGTATGTTTATATGTATAACCCTAAGGCAATGTAGAGCCCTAGTATATGTCATTACGAAACCCCGACCAGGGCGTAATTGAAAACGCATTTGCACGACATATGATGAAACAGAAACCGCTCTAATTACAGCAAGACTAATCTGTATGTTTAGGTTTATGTTTTAGCGTTGAGTTTGATAGCCGCGGCGATCTAGCTGGAAAAAAAAATGCAAAATCCCCTGAGCAGCCGATAACCCAGAGAGCCTTCTGCAAGTTAACATGAAAAAGAAGAACGAGATTCTGGACTGTTCATTGAGCGTTGGCAAAGGCGGCACGAGTCTGCAAAGAAAGAAGAGGCCTGAGTGCTGTGTTTAAATTGGCCTTCTTAGCCTAGCTCTATTATACACGGCCAAAGCTTCAAGCTTAACGCCATGGCCCCTTAGGGCTGGGGACTTGGTGAAATAAAAAGGGGGGGGGGTGAGGGGAGAGAGAAGAAAAAAGAGGTTGAGCAATTCGAGTTGTTGCAACAAGCAGCGTTGCAGCGCTGTTTTATTAGTGAAAATCCTGAGATGGATCGGTCAACAGAATGACGGAGTTGAAACAGCGGGTTGATGTTGATGTTGATGTTGATGTTGATGTTGTGGACGCCACAGTAGATAACGCCACATGTTCTAGAAGCGTGGCTGAATCCTGTGCTCCTTCCTGTTTTGGTGCTCCTGCACTCAAGAGGCCAGCCAAGTGGGGCCCGAATCCTACATTCTTCACTTAGACGACGTCCCTTGCAGGAAGTAGAGGAGGGGAAGATGAAGAATTCCGGGCCATGTTCCCGAGGGGGCATGAGGTCATGTGCTTTCTGAGTACACGATGTCGTTAGGATGGGGAGATTGTCTACGGCCCAGCCTGCGGCTTACTACAAGCTTAAAATAGTGGCTTGATTAGAGTGCTGACTCAGTCGGCTTTATAATATGGACACTCAAATCCGCCTCTGTTTTTGCATGGTACTAGGCGCGGCATTGTTTTTCCCATTGTATGTAATGCGCCCATGAAGACCAGTCGAGGTTTGTTGTCGGGGCCAATGTGCCTTTTGTATGAAGTGGAGCTTCTCTTTCAGTCTTGTCTGTAGAGAGAACCCATCGGTAACCAATCCCGGGCCCCTGTCCTTCGTCTGATTACACTGTGACGTTTGTCGTTTCAGACATGGCATCCCCGGCCGCCAGTAGAAAACGAGCAAATCAAGGCTCTCACAATGATGGTGCTCGTGATATCAAGTGTAGTGCAATGCAGACGTGACCCAGCGATATCATGATGGATGTCGCAGAGAACAAAGGAAGGAGCGAGCGGATATACACCGACTGACTGTCCCCCGCCCGAGCAAGCAGAAAACGCAGTTGCTGAACCGAGCCGCTGTGCATACGTGGGCTCCTGCTGAAATCTCCGGCACCTTCTCATTCTTACCGTCTTGCTTGCTTCGCACCCTTTTGGGCTGATGCACCAACGCCGCCTGCCGCCCCAGTTTTCCAGGGTTCTCTGGCTTCTGACTGGCTGGCCGTGCCTTCCGACACTTGAAGCTCCCTGTTTGCTCCTTCCTTGGACTCTGGAGCAGGCAGACTCACTCATTTTCTTCTAGGCTCACCTTCTGATTCCCACTCTTGATCTTCTTTTCTTTGCTTCATTTTTCCTCTTCATAATTTCTTTTTTTTTAATCTTTTTTTTTCTCGGCGTGCACCACCAAAATATAGCGGCCAGAATCTAATTTCCGGACTCATTTTCCCGCCTTTGTTTTCTCTTCGTTTCTTCGTCGCTCATTTGCGGCTGCTCTCCAGCCAGTCACCTGAATTTTCCCGCCGCATCTTCACATCATGTATCGTCTCTGGTAGCTTTCATGCGCTTGTTTTTTTTTCTTCATGTTCGCAGTAAAAAAATCTTCTTCAACAATATTTTCTTCGCTTCTTACGATCCACTATCATTACGTATTTTTTTTAATTGTTTATTCGAGCTTTCATTGACTGGCACGCTCTTCCATTCAACTTGATATCACCGCCGACACCCATCGCTTTGGGCCGACAACGACGACGACAACGCAGAGAGACACGCAGAGAGACACGCAGAGAGACACGCAGAGAGACACGCAGAGAGACACACAGAGACACTCTCTCGCCTCTGCCGCACCGAGTATCATAACTAAAAGCACTGTTGGCTGGCTTGGCCCTCTGCACATATCCACCGCCACGCCACAGACCATCTGTACAATACCTACCCATCAGTGGCCCGAGGCCTTCCCTCACTGTTCAACATGGCCGACACGGGCCCCATTTCGTCGGCCTTTTCCCTGTTCGTCTTCTCCCGCCCCCCTCTTCCCGCTGAAAACCCCCCGTCTCTGGCTCATATGACCTACTAACTCGCCCCGTCTGCCGCCCAGTGGCATTCTTACCCAGGCTGCCATCGGCCTTATAGGCCTCTATACTAAAAACCATGCCACTCGCATTTGGAACGATGGCCCGAGGCTGGCCCTCATGACCATGACCATCGCTGCTGCTGTATGGTCCCAAATGCAGTTTCTGGCTTTCATGATCCCGCCAACCGTCTGCCAACCAATCATCACATCTGCCAGCATCGCCGACCAAATCACCCGAATAGCTGCCATCCAGTTCATGCTCTGGACTGCGACAAATGTCCCCGCTCCCATCCTCCCCAAGAATTCCATGGTGGGGACTATTGTGCTGCAGGTGTTTCTGCTGCTGCGTGTGGTTCTGGGCTTCGTGCACTCTGGATTCGTCAGACCCAACTTGGTGCCCCAGTGCTCGGCAAAGTCCACTGTTCCGGGCCCGCTGCCCGCAAGTCTGCTTGTGATCGACGCACTGGTTGCCATATATGCCCTTTCAAAGTTCGTCATGTCATCGGCCCGTAGAAACCCCGACAAGAAAAGCGGCGAAAGAAGATCCCGCAAGGGCTTTATTGCCTTTGCCATCAGCTTCTTCTTCTGGACCGCTACTAGTGTCCTGATGATCATGGGAAACACGGGCACTAGACTCGTTGCCCTCGTGGCTCTTCCTGCTACAGGTCTCACCGTTGTCCTGGTCATCGTCGGCCACTTTGGCTTGGCTCTGCTGCCCAACTCTGTTATCAAGGGCAAAGAGTCCAAGTATCCCGAGGCTCCCTCTCCTCGCGACTTTCCTTCGTCTACGGCTGCACGTGATATTGCTTCTCGGGGCAGCGTAGCCTCTGTTGCTACTAGCAACTACCCTCCTTCACGCTACGAAGATCTCAAGGCGCGCCAGGCTAGCATTCGCGGAGCCTCCTTTGAAATGAACAATCTTCACTCTACCTCTACTTCAAACCCTGCCCAGTACCAGTATCGCATTGAAGGCGCATCTGGCAGATACTACAGTGGAGGAACCGACATGTCAACATCCATGAGCATCCCCAAGAGAGCCGCCCTATCGCGCAACCTGTCCAGAGGCAAAATCGCCATTTCCGAGCCTGTTATGAAACTCAACGAATTTGGCGAAAACCCCCTCGACAAGATTGCTACAATGGACTTGAAGGCTGCTGCTGAGGCCGAGGCATTGCGCCGCCGCCAGCAGCAGCAGCAGCAACAGCAGCAGCAGCAACAGCGCAGAGTCACGGCCCGCACCAGTTCTAGCAGCGAAAGCCCGGGCTTTCAGCGCTCAAGACCTTCCATCGACGAGCGTGTTCGTGTCATGTCAGTCTTGAAGGAAGACTCAGAGCCGACCCAGAGTCCTCGCCATCTCGGCAGCGACATTCAAAATGTCCGTAGCACGGGATCACAGCTTTCTCCCGCCAGCAATGAAGCAATGAGACGTCGTTCTCCGCGCACAACTAGCGACATGCAAGGGCAAATAAACGCCTATACGCCTGCTGCAGGAGCTGTCCCACCCACGAGGCCTCCTAGATCCGACAACGCCGCACCTTTGGTCGCAATGGCATCATCTGCCTTGTCTAGCCACCCGTCTACAGGCCCTCGGGATCGCGCTGTTGCTACTGCTACTCGAGAGACGCAGCCAGTTCCAGTGCCCACGGAGGAACCTACTGTGATGCTGATTCAGGACTTCCAGTATGATAATCCGGCTGTAGTGGAAGACATTATGCTTGACGCATCAAACAAGCTCATGAAGCGTTTGCCTCCTGTTCTTCCCAAAGCGGAAGATACCATATCTGAATATGTGTTTTCGCCAGGACAACGCTATTTGCAAATCGAAGATTCTGCTGACTCGGCAACGTCTATGGTTCACCGCCCGCGCCCAATTCCAAGAAATGGTAACGGAGACCGTCCCATATTTCCCGCCGAGCTTCCCATCAGCCATA
This sequence comes from Thielaviopsis populi, assembly GCA_017591655.1. Classification (NCBI taxonomy): domain Eukaryota; kingdom Fungi; phylum Ascomycota; class Sordariomycetes; order Microascales; family Ceratocystidaceae; genus Thielaviopsis; species Thielaviopsis populi. The sequence continues at coordinate 50,015 of JADILG010000025.1, read as the reverse complement.
TGCGCATGCGTTCTCCAGAGTCCGGCAAAAAGTCACAACTTCTTCATCAGATTCCTGCGAGCCCTTCACAGCTACCGCCTCTTCCTGAAATCCCGCCTGCTCTCGTCGTTTCCAACCGCAGGAAGAGCGTCTCTGGCGACAAGGACCGCCCTCTGCCCAACAACACACGCAGCATGTCGTTCAAGGAGAAGATGGATCTCCTGTACAGTTCCGATGCTAAAACTCAGAGAAGCAATGGCGTTCCTCCCATGCCAATCAATTCAATGATGGCTGCTCCTATCTCTCCTACCGACTCTCTGATTTCAGCAAGCACAACCTGCATGCTCCATCAGCTCAAAGACATCATCCCCCCTATTCCCACTACTGAACTCAACAGCAGCATGTATAGCCGATCATCTGGCTCCCGCACTGCAGTTGAGGACTCCAGACGCCGCTCATCGCCGGTTCTTCCGGCTTTGAATATTGTTCACCGCATGTCCGAGTTTAACGAAAAACATGATGATGACAGCACTGTCTATGGAGACTCTGCTATTACCCCCGACCAGTCCAACCATCTTCACGATGACTGGTTCACCGCGATATTGCCTGAAAACACTTCGCCGCAGCAAGAGGAGCAACATGTGCCGGTATTGCTGGAAGAGGAGGTTCCTATGATCCTGGAGACTCGCTTCCACCAGCAACTTGGGGAGGAATGCCCGACATTCACGCATCGGAAGAGTAGCAGTCTTTCGCGCAAAAAGGTGCCCCCTGCTCCGATTTTGGTCGGTGCAGACGCCCTTAGGCAGAATACCATCTTGCGCGCTGCGGAGCCATCGCCGCTTGAATCTCCCGAACATGCCCTGAGAGAGATTCAAGCTCAATTGCTGCGTATTGAGCAGGGCGATGGTACCCCAGTCAGCCACGAAAACCGCCGTGCTCTGTTGCATGATTTGGAAAAGGAAATCGGAGTACAGGAGAACCAGTGGCTTCAGCTCCACAACAATGTGCGAGACTCCAGCTCAACGCTGCGCACCTCGCCTTTTCGCAACCATGCCAGCATGCTGGATATGGAGGATACTATCAAGTCTCGTACCCTGTCGCCTTTTGCCTCCAAGCGTAACTCGCGGCTTTCACGCTACCAAGATGCCATCCACCCCGAGCTTCATATGGACAGTCGTGGCTTCATCAACATCTCCATGTCGCAGCTGGGCAGTCCGACGCCTCCCGATACCGACGATGAGGACTTGGACTCTGAGCTTCTGGTCATTCAGGCTCCTTCTGTGCGCCACGAGTCCCGCTTTCTGGCCATTCCCGGCCCAGCCCGCCTCGCTGTCCCTTCGCCTCGTCTGATGATGCAGGCTATTTGCCGCCTGTGGACCGCCTCTGCTTCTCGTCCTTTGTCCCCTGACGGCTGGAGTGGTATGTGGCAGCCTGCTCCTGCTCCTGTTGAGCGTGATGCCATGTTCAGCGGTCTTGTTGCCCAAACAGCTCGTCCTAGGCCGCGTGCTTCGTCTGAGTCGTCTTCTCCTCTTCAAAGCAACCAATTATGGACGGCTCCTGTCCCAACCATGCGTGCCCCATCCTTCCTGTGGGCCCCTGAGGTTGAGAAACCTGATGAAACTTGCTCACAACCACAGAAAAAAGACCGACCGCTCACCATGCGCCCCCCGCGCCGTAGTCGCCGCATTACTGTTCTCCCCGACATTCTAGAGGAGCCGAAGCCTCTGCCTAACAAACGCGACACTCTGGGAATCTTCCAATTTCCCTGGGGAGAGACGTCTGACTCAGCCAATGTTCAGATCACGGCCAGCAACATGTTCATGACCATGCCTGGTGCCATGGGCGGTGCTGGAGACTACGGCGCCTTTTTGGCTGGCGCTGTACCCAACATGGATAGCAACAACGGCTATTTCAGCGGCTCGTACTTTGATGACTATGAGAATGAAGAGTCAGATGACGACACGGGGTCTGTGTATGATGACAGCGACATGGAATATGAGGGGGATGAAGAGGCTGAGTACGCTGGCAAAGAGACAGCAGTTACTGGCGATGACAACTTTGACGAGTCGATGCTCCATGATATCGCCATCATGTTGAAGTCCAACCAGAGCCAGCTACCTCGGCACAGCAGTCTTTTGCCGGGTATGCAGTCTTCTGAGCCTTTCTATTTTGAGCAAGTGCAGCAGCCTCAACCACAAAGCAGCGGTGATATCTACATTGGAAATGGCGGCTTCGTGTTTGAAACCACTAGCTCTGACGGCTCCCACTACGGTGATTCGGATGACGATGAGTATGCTGGAGGATACACTGAAGGATATGCCTTGGACGATGACGATTTTGAGGAAGAAGAAACGGAATTCATTTTCCAAGACCGAGACTCTTTTGCCATTGCCCTGGACCAGGCCAACTTTCCGGACGTGCCCAAGTCAACTGCGGCTCCAATGCAGGCAATATCGTCTCCGGCAGGACCTGGGAGCGATAACCTGCTTTGGGAAAGGGTGGCGAACGTGCAGAATACCACAGTTGGTCTTGCCCAGCCTCCGGCTATATGGGACATGTACATGGCTGCCTCCGAGGAACTCGGGACCATGGCAAAGTCTCGGGGTATCGCAAATGATGCTCAGGGGCTGCAAATTAATACCATGCACATGTGGCGGCAGGCCCCGGTCGCGGTACAGCCCGACGCTTTGTTGTGGGCTCCGAGAAAGACTACTCCGCCCCGGCATATGATGTGGTCACCTCCTTCGGCTCACGAGACAAAGACCTTTGGGTTGAAGCAGCTTGCTAGCTCGTGGGAAAAGCATGTCGCTACTACCGCCCAAGCTGCTCATGTCCCTCGCGCCCATATTCCAAAGCAACTCGATGATGAAATGGGCATTACGTCGTCTACTCTTTGGACCCCGAGAATGGCTTCTTCTAAGCCTAGTCTGATGTGGTCGCCTCCCTCTATCACGGTTCCGAGGACATTTGGATTGAAGCAAATACAGACATCCTGGGAGACACATGTGGCTGCTGCTGCATTGATCCTTCCTGCTGCCCGTGTTCAGAACTTGAGGCTAGCTGATGAACTAAGCATCAAATCCTCTTCTCTGTGGGTGTCCAAGAAGGCCGTGGTTCCTCGTTACATGATGTGGTCTCCCCCTTCTACCAAAGCTCCGAAGATGTTTGGCCTTAAGCAGCTTTCAGCTTCCTGGGATAAGAGCATGGCCGGCATTGCAGGGGTCCCTATTGCGGCTCGTGTCAAAGTATGCAGACCCTTTGAAGGCGAGATGCGTCTCACGTCGTCAGCCTTATGGGCTCCGAGAAAAGAGACTGTTGCCACGAGACTCCAGTTGTGGACCAAGTCTGTGTCTGCGCCGGCTCCCAACTTTGGCCTTCCCCAGCCGGCTGTCTGGCCTGTGGTCTTTGAGATGCCTACTATCCGGGTCTCCAAGCCAAAGACTGCGCCTATTGAGACGCTGCCTACCATCAAGAGTTCGTCCATGTGGAGCACTCCCCGCAAGCAGGCAGCCCAGACCAACTGGCTTGCGACCGTTTCTCCAGCCACTGTAGAGGACCGGTATGTCCGCGGTACTGCCACATCTGCAGACTGGCAAGCCGCTCTCGACAAGGCCATGTTTCTGTCTCTTGCAAACCGCCACCTGATCAAGGGCGCTCAGCCTGCTGACTGGACAGCCGAGCTGTCCGCGGCCTCGTCATCTGCGGGTCTGTGGACCCCCGGCCCCGCTGCCACCCCATCAGCGTCCCGATTTGCGCCCGAACCCGGTCTTGCTCGCCGCCGCGTGCCTCTGCCACACGACATGCCGCTGGTGCCGGACTCGGCTCTGCGGCAGCAGACCCTGTGGCGCACGGGCTCAACCAAGGCACTCGTGAACTGGCTGGAAGCCATGTCGCGGTGAACATGTCTCTTTGACGGCCTATCTGCTGCTGTCTTGCATGGCTTCCGACATTCCATTCGCTCAGAGCAACACTCAAGTCTAGAGTGGCCTGCGAAATGTACCTTTTCCTTGCGTTATCCTCATTCGCTCTCTTGCTGTTCTTCTTTATGTCGTTCTCTTTTCTTTTTCTTTTTTTCGTCTCTTTTTATGTTCACGGATATCCCAAGGCATTGTTTTCTGCGTGGTGCGGCAAATCTGGTGCGGTTCGAGCGACCTTGTGTATATCAGCGCCAGAAGCAAAAGAAAACAAGGTCTGGTTGGAGGCGTTTTGTTGTTTTCTTTTTCTTTCTTTCTTTCTTTCTGTCTGGCTCGGCCTTTTCTTTTTGTTATCCCTCTCTCTCTCGTTTTATATTCGCGCCTTTGGCTCATGTATACCGCCGGTTCGAGTGGAACTTGGAATGTTGTTGTGTCTTTGCCATCACACGTCATATCACAGCAACTTGATGTTGTTTCTTTTGTCTCTGATCATGTTGATCGCAATACACAAATAGCAGTGTATAACAACAAGACTGTGCAGCACGTCAAAGGAACAAGCATGAATTATATGTCAGAAGAACAGAAGCGAGTCGGTTGTGCGTGCATGTTTGTATGTATTGGACACGACGAGAACGACGAGAATGGAAAAAAAAGAAAAGAAAATGCGGTAAGAATGAACAAGTAGCAACGGGAGTAAATGATGAAGTACAGTAGAGCCAACGAACGAACAAGATACTTTGCGTGCGTGCGCAAACGCGATAGACGAGAAAATGACATACACACTGAGAACAAAAAGAGAGATGGGGGAGGGAGGGAGAGAGACAGAGAGCATAGGAGAGCCGTTGGGAATCCCAGAGAAATAGCATAAAAAGAGAGACAGAGAGAGACAGAGATGAAAGACAAGAAAAACAGACATACAAAGACCAAGGCAAGAATGAGGACGACGACGACAAATAACGAGACGGCTTGTGGAAGGAGAACTAGTCTATATGGCAAGAAAAAAAAACAACAGGAAAAGGGAAAGAGGGAAATAAAGCACAGAGACACGATGCTGGGGGGGACAGGAAAGAGACACCGCAGATAATACACAGTGAACGTGGACGAAGCCGATGTGCAAAGAAGGAAGATAATAAAAAAAGAAAACAAGGGATGAGAGAGAAGAAAAAAGACACAGATCAATAACACCGCGGCATCATCAACAACATAGCACATGCATCATCAGTTACACATGGCGAGCGCACAGCAACTACTTGAGCGTCATCAGCTGCATGCGCCGCCCCATGGCCTGCGCAGCGGGAGTCGCAGGCGTAGCGGGCTGCTCAGTCGCGGCAGACGACGAGATACTCAACGTCGACGGCGCGCGTGGCCGGTTGGGCAGCCGGCTGGGGCTGGCGGCTGGGTTGTTGAAGACCTGCGTGAAGGCGGGGTTCGCGCGGCTGGCGGCGGGCTTGCGCACGGGGCTCTGCGCAATGGGATCGTGCTCGTGCAGCACCGAGGCCAGCCGGTCGCGCAAGTCGCTCGCTTGCTTGACCAGCGTCTTAAGGCTCGTGGTGTCAAAGTGGAACTTGCCGTCGTTGCCGCGGCCGTTGTCGCATGTGGCGCTGTGATGCACGGCGGCTGCTACCGAGCGGACTGCGCCGTTGACGTGCTTGGGTGGCGCCCGCGCATGTGAGTTGGGCGTCTGCGGGAATTCGGAAATGACGGTTTCATCGCCGCAGAGAGGCCAGTCAGATGAGACTGATACAACCCGCGGTGGCGATGAAGAAACACTGGAACTGGCCCGGCCAAAGATGTCGTCGTCGGGCATCAGCACAGATCGCCGGCGGGCAAATACAGGGTTCGACATGGGGTTATCCCGAGAAATATTGTGAGCCGACGTATCAAAGTCCTCAAGACGGGAGATTTCACCTTCGTCGAAGCTGTCTTCCAAGAACCGGTCGCTCAGTTCTGACTGGGCGTCAATGGGCGAGGGCGGCGCGTCTACACCGCTTTCCAACTCCTCATCGTCAGGAGACGCCAGAGCAATGATACCCTCAGCCTCCTCCCACAGTCCCTGGTAATCGCCATCTGTCAAGTCCAGCTCTCTGCCATGTCGACATAATCTCTTGAGATCGTTGACAAGCAACGAAAGCTCTCGAATGTGACCAGTGTGAGCGCGCAAGCTGGGCTGGCTGGCTTGAATCGACGCCGGCACAAGCATCAAGAAGCTGCTCCGCAGCTCAGAGTCTGCCGTGTTGGCATCAATGGCCGTGGGTTCATCCCCAAACTCAAAGTCTTCGCCCCAGTCCTCGCTCGCTGTCTTGCTACCCAGACCCCATGTTCCAAACTTGGGGTTCGCAGCGGGCGCGGCGTTGTCGCCCGAGTCGTTAGCCACCGGAACACTCTGACTTCGTATGTGCGCTGGCATAGGCGACCGTCTGTTAGAAGTGCGCCCGCCGCGAGTGTCAATGTCCTGCTTGCCGTGAACTGTGCGAGGTCGTGACTCGTCAAATTCTTCGTCGGCGAGTATCGAAGACTCGGACCAATCAAACAGATTGCTCACGGGCCGTTCGGATATTTGATCAAACTGGCAGTCTCTGGTATTGTCGTCGGAATTTCCGTTTCTGCCAATGCCGTGCAGGGCTTGGCGCATGTTAGCAGAAATGCTGTTCATATTCATGGATCCTTGGACGGAGGGCGGAGACAGGCCGTGGGCTAGCGAGTTGTCAAAATCGCCCCAGTCATCATCAAGATCGTCTGTCATGGATAACCGGGGGTTATATTCGTCAATTACAAGCTCTAGGCGGGGCTGGATGCCGACGGGCGTCGGGAGATTGTCTTCGTCCTTGTCTCGCAAGAAGCTGGGTGCGTCCCAGGCGGGGTCGGGCAGGATAGACGGCCGCTTGTGTCTAAAGCCAGCTGTCGTGCTAGGTGGTGAGTCGTTGAAAACGGATTCAAGCGGAGTCTCGACAGTGCGATTGAGAGTGGAGCTATGAGTACGAATGGAATCAAACACAACATCGCTACGGAAATCGGTGTCGTCCTCTTGTGATACAGCATCGCCGCCGTCCACGTCAGAACTTGCTATCGTTGACGACCGCTCCCGTCTAGAGTATGCACCGTGGGACTGGCCACTCGAGGCTCGCGAGCAGCTGGATACGCTGACTTGCGTCCCTGTGAGCAATGCAGATGAGGCCCGTGTCGTTATGGCATCATTCTGCATGTTGTCACCAGAAGACGTGGATAATGGTGTGACGGGAAGGGGCATCGACCTGTTTCGTTGATGCCCTAGCAGTCGTGAGCTACGTGAGAAGGCAGCGGCAGTTGCAACATCATCTTGCTCATTGTCCCGGTCTTCTTCTTCTTCCTCTTCTTCAAATGCATCTTCATAGTCTGCGGCCATGTTGTGTTCCACTGGCGCATCTTGATCGCTGGGCTCTACAATGGTGTTGTCACACAGGATGGAAGCTTCAATGGTGTCCAGGGGCGTGGCAACAGCGGCGGCATAATGTGAGCTTCTCTTACCAACAAATGATTGCGACTCAACTGCATCGCCATCATTGGTGCCGCCTGGTATCGCGTCGTGATTCCGCTTAAAGCGGCGCAGGCTACCGGTTTTTGAAATCCAACTACCGGGAGAAGACAACGTCATGGATAGCGATCTGCGGCGCGTGTTGGTACTGGATGACGGACGAGGAGGGGTCTGTAGTAGTTCGGGTTCTGGGTGTGTCTCTTCGGGTTCCCGCTGCTGAAAGACAGAAACGCAGGGGACGTCAGATTGCGGGAAGCAAAAGGGTGATGGCTCGGTAGATCGACAATCTAGTTGATCAGATTTCAGCAAACAGGCTGGAGAATTGGCTGCGCTTTCGCCAACATACATTCTACGCGTCACGGCAGCTAGGCGACGCCCTGGGAGGGTTTTGCTCTCGGCAAATCGGTTAGAACCGCTTCGGAGATTAACCATGACTGTGTGGGCGTGGAAGAAAGAAGCCCAGCGCGTCTGCACCCGTGGACGTATGCGCGAGAGCGGCGGAGGTGCGGCAAAGTCGGGTGCGTGTCGCTGATCCAGGACAAAGGTGGGAGTATCGGTGACAACCGGGCTCGTAAAACTTTGCAGGGTGGCTGATCGATGGTGACTGGTAACAGGACGGCAGAATGCCGTGAGTTGAGATATGGCACGACGACGTCCGCTACCTTCCTCGGCGTTTTTGTGGGCAGATGGCGGCCGCTTGGTGAATTTGTTGCGAGAAAGAGGCGAGCCTTTGGGTGAGGAGACCGAATTTGATGCAGGCTGGCGGGTTGAACCGTGTGCTGAGCTGGGAGTCGGGCTGTGGGCCGAAGGGGTTGAGACGCTGGAGTCAAAAGCCGGGCTCGACCGAGGATTGCCGTGCTGAGAGGCAGGCCTGCGGGACAGTCTACGAATCCACGAGCCGTGGGAGGAAACTGAAGTAGAGCAGTCTTCGTCGATGGCGGGCGTATGCGAGCGTGAGTTGGGCAGAATGTTTTCAGGCTCGGGCTGCGGTTGCTGGTGGTGTTGCAATGTTCTACGAAACGACAGCTGCTTGCTGAGCGTATAGCGGCGAGAAACAGGCCTGCTGGTCTTGGAGTTGGACGTTGCAACGGTAGCCGAAGATATGGTGGAGGATTGGTGTTGAATCTGGCGGTAGGAAGAGTCGCGGAGGCTCTGAGATGACGGACGGCAGTGGTACGTCGGTTCAGCCAGCGGCAAAGACGTTTGCTTCGGGGTGTTTTGAGATTGGGAGGCGGGTTGCGGCGCACCGTACGGTTGGGCGTCTTCCTGGGGCACAAACAATCGAGAAAACCGGGAAGAAGCGGGCTCGCAGCCTTGGGAGAAGGGCCTACTGGGGCGAAAGGTGGCCGTGGTAGAACGAGGCCGGTCAGCTAGCGAAGCCGATCTGGAAATGTACGACGTGTGGGCGCGGTCCTGGTCGGGGAGGGCCTGGCCGAAGACCAAGCCTGAACTGGCCGCTGCAATAGCACAGCTAGTGCCGACAAGCTGTGAGGGGCGTAGAAAAGAGGAGGAAGTCAGTTAAACGATACGGATTGGATAAGAAGGCGGTATCGTATGCACGAGGCACAGGATAAAGACAAAAATGGCAGAGACAGCCGAGAAAAGGCGGCGGTCAGTTGCGGGAAAAGAGCAGGCCAGGCCAAGCAAGATCAAAATAACAAAATCTCGACTGGGCGTCAAGATAGAGCGAGCCTGCGAAGGATATTTTCACGTGAGCCCGCTTGTGGGATGGGACTGTGCTTTTTTTCTCTCGCTCTTTTGGGCTATTTTTGCTGTACATAAACAACGTTGGACGTCTCGAGTTTGCACTAGACACCCGATTCTCTGTTTTTCTTCTGCCTCGCACCAAACCCTTGTCCGTGTACCTTTTGCTGCGTGTTGTCGTCACGTCAGACGAAGTGATTTGCTTGCAAGGAACAACAAGCAAAATAGTACAGCACGCCAGCGAATAGGACCACTTTCGAACAGGCTAAAGGGAGGGGGCAGACAGGGAAGGCAAGCCCAACCAACACACATGGCATGACGACGGGCGGGAAGAGCAGATGCGACGGCTCAGATGGAATAGACGTAGACCTGTAGTTGGCAACAGAGGGGGATGGGGGTTGTTTTGGAGAACTCACGCTTGGAATGGCTTGCATTGTGGTGCTGGGGGGATTCTCCGCTAACCAGCAACGGGAGCTGAGCTGTTTGGTGGTGACAGAGGCACTAGGGATGACGGATGACGGAGGCCAATGCCAATTGTCAGTGTGGCTATCTCTCGAGCCGGCGAGGGCAGGGCGAGATGAAGCTATGCCAGCAAAGAGGAAGAGAGGCTCTATAATATGCGTGGTGTAGAATGTGAAGAAGCCGGGGGAATTGGCGTCGAGGCCGAGGCAAAGTTGAACTGGGCAGAGCAGAGCGTCAAAGCAGAGCAGCAGAAAAAAAGAATTCAGTGTTGTGGTGTGGATCTTTCGTTATCGCATTGGACGGGACCGGACAGGGCCTGTGGCTCGCGCTGGTTGCTGTTTACTTTGGCGGATTGTTGTTGTTGTGCTTGGATAATGCAATGCTTTTTTTTCTCGTGCGGCAAGACTCCAGGCAAACTGAGACTCCCGTCAACCAGAAAATGAAATGAAGCGGCACAAGCGGCAGAGACACCTTCGATTTGGAGATTTGCAGCAGCGAGTGTGGAATCTGCACAATGGGGATCTGAAACCCTATTTTGATTTGCTGGTGGCAGTTGCTTGGATTCTCGGCGGCTCGTTGATATGGCGATGAAAAAAATGAGGATTGATGATGCTTGTTTTGATGGGAGAAAAACAACACGGGGGAAAAAAATATGACGAGGAAAAATATGAAGCTGGAAAATGAAAAAAAGATCACGAGAAAAAAGATCACGAGAAAATTTTTCAAATGTGCAAAGAGGGGTAGCAAACGAAGAAGAGGGAAAGAAGCCGAATGAAGCAGGAGGCAAGAAAGCAGGAAAGAAGCCAAATGAAAGAGACGCGGAAACAGGAAAGAAGTCTAGATGAATGCCGTTATTCGTGAGAGCGGAAGGAACAAGATGCCAGTTCGAGCGGGGCCACCATCGACAAGACACAATTGGGAAGATGCCGGCCGGTTCGGGACTGTCGCAGCGGCGCTGAAAAGGAAGGAGCGCCGGAAGGCAACTACGCTCGTTTTGTAGAGACAAGCTCGAGGCAAATTGGCAACTGCTTTCTAGTCTGGTTGTGGCTGAGTAAGCAGGCAAGCAAGCCGGCCAGCTTAGAAAAGCGTATTCTCGTCCGAAACAGAAAAAGAAGAAAAAGAAAATCGTCGCTTCGTCTGAGGATGTGGTCGATGAGTGGGTGTTGCGGCTCGTGGCGGCGGTGGTGCTGCTGCTGTTGTTGCGGTTGCTGCTGGGGCTGTTGGTGCCGCTCCGTCGCTCAATCTCCCTCTCTGTCTGTCGCTTGCTGCTGTACTGACAAAGTCAGTAGTGTTGCCAGATCTAGAACCCCGAATTGGGACTGGGAGATACAAGCTTGGTGAGAGCGCAGGCAAAAGAGAAAGAAAGAAAAAAAGAGACAGAAGAGACCAGCCTTTCCAATGGTCAGCAACAGCGCAGCCTGGCAACATATACCAACATCCTCCTCCTGTCCAGATTTACATACAGGCATATTTACATGCATGCATGCATGCATTGGGTGCAGAGAGATCACCTCCAGGCAAACAAAACACCCCAGGCACAGGAGCAGGAACAGGAACCAAAAAGCTCTGTTGTTGTTTGTTATTGTGGTACCCGGCCGGCCCTGTTCCCCCCTCCCCTCCCCTCCTCTCCATCCTTCATTACATGCTAGCCCTGTCCTTCCCCCATACTTGATTGCTTCTGTGCTGTAGCAGCCATGTCCACTTTCACTTTCGCTTTGGCTCAATAACAGAACCACAGCGGCTTAGCTCTCTGCCCGTCCCCTGGCCTTGCAAGTAAGCAACCCCCCCCCCCCAACACCAAAGGGGAAAACCCGCCTGAACCCTCTGCCCTGGGTGAGATTGCTTCTTACAGTACACGACACAGTGTGGACAGCGCATTCCTGAAGAGGAGAATGAAGCGAACATGGAGAGTGTGATCTGAAGAAGCAAGGCACATGGGACGGGCGGCCTTGTCCGCCAGAGACATAGACAGAGCAGCCGAAAAGCAACACACTCAAGAACAAGAGAAAGACCAGACGATAAAAAAGAGAAAAAAAAGCAATGCATGTACACCAAACAGAAGAAAATAAAACAAAAAAGGGTCCAAATAAAACATTCACGCAAGGTACCCGCACCGGTAATTATCATGCAAGGTTTGGCGGGTGCTGTACAGATTGCAGCAGTAAGAAAGAAAACGTAGCACCAAATAGGGAACGGGAACTATGACAGTCAGAAAGAAAAACACGAGCAATCCATTGCTGTCTTGATATTCCGTAGGCTGAGCCCAAGCTAAAGCCCATCGCACAAGCTTAGCACAGGAGCTGTTAAGGCCCCCCCTCCCCCCTTCTCCTCAGGCTAGGCCAAGCCAGGCCAGGCCAGGCCAGGAGGTGCTGTACAAATGAGGTTTCATAAATTTGCAGTACGCCATGAAGTACGTTATTCACAATGCAGTGCTTTATAACCCGCGCCAGGGCCAAAGCCGGGGTGATATGGGACGACTCAGCGGAGCGGGATACTGAATATGAGGGTGTGAGGATGTGAGAATATATGAGTATAAGAAGGTGAGGATGTGAGAATATGAGAATATATGAATACAAGAATATCAACAATATGAAGCCGGACTTGTACCCCGGTACCGCTCACTTACACAGACGGGCACGTGACTCTTTGTGCAAAGGGAAACTGCCTCCGTCTCGAAGACGCTCTTTCCTTTGGCTGTCTTCGCGCTTGTGCTTGCGCTTGTGCTTTCTGGTATTGGTGCTGGCGCTGGCGTTTGTGCTTGTGTTTGTACTTGCCTTGTACTTTGTACCTGCACCTGCACTTGTGGCACCTGTGTGTGCCTGCCATTTGCCTGCTGCCATACCTGCCTTGCTTTCCCAGCTTGCATACTTTTCATTGGCTGGTCCCTTATTTCTTCTCAATTTATCTTTTTTTTTCTTTCCAGGCTTAGTTAGCCCTGTTCCTGTTCTATTGTTCCTCATTCTCATTCCACACCCCACTATTCTGTTCCCTTGCCCAATTTGGAAAGTGTACCTGCATAGCCGCCCTGACTTTGGCCGTTGTTTAAATCGTAAAAGGCGATTTGATTGGCTGATTCTGGCTGCTGCTGTAACTATATATAAAACATAAAAAAAAATACATATAAAAAATACATATAAAAAATACTACAATTATTCTCGGCTCGTACTTATACCATCGTCGCATCTCCAGAAGCTGATTTTTCAACTGGCAAACTCACCTCTTGATACAAAACAACGAGTCTCGGTACAACAAAATAAGAAGAGCTCTAGAAGTGCCTCCAGAATGTTCGCCTCGTGGAGCTGCCTGCAAGCTGAAAGATACAAGGACAACCGACAAGAATGTACCTTGTACCTGGCCTCGGCCGTCCCTGTTCCCCCCCCCCCGGCCCCCCATCGCAACGCTGTCTCCTTTCCTGACTCGGAGGCAAGGGCAAGAGACTCGCTGATCTCGTTGCTTAATATATGCCATGACCGTCATTTCGCGGATTTGGCTTGTTGACCCTCCACACTCCCTCTCCCCTAAACCTCGTATCTGGGCTGTCTGTGTAACTGCCACCCGCCTCGAGACAGAGCGCTCGTTCTCTTGCCTCCAGAGGGCCCTGCAAAGCGGCAAATCTGACTTCTGACTTTGCCTGATTTGCTCATCTCTCTTGTCCGGATTGTTCTTCATCGCTATGAGCTGCCACGGTAACAGCCCAGACAGGGCCTTGGCCAGCAGCAGATGTGCGGCCGGGGAGTCTGATATCTCAAGATTGGATGGCGTTGCTTTGACTTTGAGGGCATCTTATATGCAGGCATTTTTCAAGTTGTCAGCTTTCCCACTCGCGAATACTTGAATACTTGGTCTCGTCGGACTTTTCGTGTTCCCTTATTCACCGTATGCCTTTCATTTTGACTCTACCCTCGCCCTTCCGCCAGCCATGCCAACCGCATATCACAACTCCATCATGGTGTTGTCGCTGGCTATACAGTATCGCACGGTCTAGCCACCAAAGAAACGCGGCAGGTTACAGTGCCCCCCCGCACTGTCCTTCACCACAGGCTCTCTGTACGCAACGATCTACAACAGCAACACAGACCTTCATCTTACCTACACAATGTTAGTTGTCTGCTTGTCGTCCCTCATCCCTTGTCATCTTATCTCTGTTGCCTGACAAGACAAATGCCAGACTCCACAGCGGCTGGCCCTGTCCGCCCCTTATATCGACTGTGCACTGGTGCGTGTGCATTATCACGTCCCTCATGGAGCATAACCATATAAATGTCCGCCACGCTGAAGAAACCCGAGTATACGGTCCTCCTGGGTGCATAAATGGGCTGGTTCCTGGCTCAAGGCTCGCACAAACCGCGGCTCTGTGGTATACTATCTGCATACCTTGAACGAGCATACGACGGCTCCCAAGCTCCGGCTGTATATTATATGATGCTGTCACATGCAGAAAGCCTTGCGTAGGACTGCTTCATTTGCCCTGTCACGCTGCCCGTTACCATGGAAAAGCTTGGCCGTGACACTCACAGAACGGAAAGCTGCTCAAAGGCGTTGCTTGTGCAATGATGAAAGTGCACGCATGCATGCGCTGTGTCTGCACTTTGTGCCCGGTACTGTGCAATGCCGCAACTCCCACGTCGTTGGCTTCACCACCCTAGAACTGATGTATCTAGGATTCAAACACATGCGCTCCATCACTTGGCCCTGCTATGCTTCATACTCATACTGCTCCCCTGTCTCATCTCATTGTCATTTCACATCATTCCATCTCACCCTCGACTCAACGCGTCCTGCACGCTCTTCAGATCTCGCGGCTTCCTCCTGTCCACATTCATGTCTCCTAAACAAGCTCGCGTCGTGCCTTACGAAACACCAGAGTGCCCCCATGTCAAGTATCTGCAAAGCCACACACACATACTTCCACTACTACGGGCCAGCCGCTGGACAAAGGCCCTCATTGTTGTCCAAAGTTACATGTGATTGCAACGGTCCAGTGCCACTAGTCTACCCACTAAACCTCGGGACTGTTTGAGCCCCCCCAAGTATTCTGGAAGTTGTCAAGGTTCATCAAGGGACCGCAGCAAGATGTCATCTGCGTTGCCAGAGCAATCTCTATCTATCCAATGGGCAAGGGAGAGGGGGTTCTAGAGGCCGGGTCAGGCCTGCTGCTACGTGTGTGCTAGCACCAGCACCTGCTAGCCTGCAATCTAGCCAACTTGGCCAGCCAGTAGTCGCACAACAAACACTGCTGAACTTTGCCGTTCAAGACCAACCGTTGCTTGGGCCCCAGCGTAGGCTACATAGAACTGGCAGGGCAGTCCTTGTGCACTGCGCTGCCCAGTACAACTAACAGCAACATGGAGAGTTCTGAAGCCAAGCTCCGAGTCTGGCGCCTCTTTTTGTTTACTTTGCTTATTTGGCTCAGTTCCATGAGAACCAAGAGAAAACAAAAAAAAAACAAAGTCTGCTTCGTTCACAGCTTCAGCTCGACCGAGTCTCCGAGCCTCTATGAGCCTCACCCCCCCCCCCTAGCACATGGTATAATTCTAGCGGTGTAAGCCCTGTATTTTTAGCGGGTTTTCGCTGTTATTAAAGGATAACACTGTGGAGCCACAGGCGCTAACCCTTATTCAACCGCCGTGCACTTTGTATCCTATTCTTCCGCCATTCGACCAAAACATATTTGTATTCCTTCTTTTGTTTTTCCCCGAGATGGACCTGCAGGTAGCCTTTTCCTGCGTCCCCATGTTTCATGCAATGTGCATATATGCACCTCACAATGCGCACCTGAAGCTGTGGTTCTCAATACCATGGTAGTAGAAGCTCCTCTGGCTGCAATGCAAACGTTAGGGTTTGAAGCTGGCTGGCACAGTTACTCAAAGACCATCTTCGCTTGTGGAAGTTCTTCTTCCCTGTCGCCAGTGTTCCAGAAGCCAGCACTGTCTTGGGCTTATTTGTGCTGTCTTGCTCTCCTTTTCTAGGCGTCGAAGGTGCAGATATACGTCCGTAGGTACGCATGTAATATCGATGCTGACATATAGCTCACCGTCATTATATGCTTTTGGGCGAGTTTTGCTTGTCAAGCCTCCATTTGCAACTCCCAACTTGAGATTGCCCAATGTCTCCTTGCAGGCTCAATGTTTGCTTGATACGAGATGACTTGCTTTGCAGCAAGGCTCCGCTGTCTGATGCTCCTTTTCTGGGCCAGCTTTCATTGGGTTCTTTGTTGTTTGTTGTTGTCTTGTTTATTCTCAGGCTCAAGGCTCAAGGCTTGAGGAATCATGGTTTTTTGGTGTCTCATAAATTGATTCTTTAGATGATCCAAATTTAATATGCTGCAGGCCGGCCCAATGCCTTGATGTCGCTGAGAATGAAGCCCTCTTTTCTCGGCCTGTCAAGCTTCCCTGGCCAGAGCTCTCGACCCACTGAATTTCTTTTGCATCTGCTGCACTGAGCTAAACAGTCAGTGCCCTACTTGTTTACTAGACTCTATAGCTTTGTCTTGAATGGATGGATGACCTAGACTACGATGTGTGTCTCAAGACTCTTCCTTTTGATCTTCATTGACATCTCTCCACGTTACACCTGACGTGCAGCACAATACCACACAGCACAACAATGGCAATTGTGATGCATTAAGTGGGAGTTGACCCATTCTGCTGATTTGTCCACCAATGCTGGGACACGTGTCAGAGTCCGCACTGCATTATAGGACCAGGGATAAACCAGAGCGTAGCGTGGTGCTGGCTTATGCCATCCTCGCCAATATCTTGTGCAACCGGCTCCTTCCCTAGAGAAGTGGGTCTGTGTAGCACAATGATTCTTCGGTTATTAGGGTCACCTAGGGTTACAGATGAGAGCCCCTCTCATGTGACCCCACCACGTAAGATTCTTTTGCTCTGCGTCGCAACGACATCATCAAGATCAAGTCCCCACTGCAGCACAGCTCAAGCAGCGTGCGACACATAAACGACGAGCCATCTGACCAGTCCAAAGTAAAAGCGCCGTGACCTAATACGCGACAGAATCCCACATATACACACACGCACATACGCACACACCCACACTGCGCCGGTGCAAACTGTAAGCAAGAAGCAAGCAATGGCGTGGCTTGGTGCAAGGCTGAATCTAACCGGCTGTATAGATCTAAACCTCAAAAAACGGCCAGCCTGTATCTCAAATCGCCCTCTTGCGCACGTCGCCCAGTCACTGCCAGCCATTCTGCTAATATGGACGCGGAAATCAGAAGCGTCATCCCCAACATCGATCCGGTGCTCTCCGAGTACTCGGCCGGCTACCTGACCCACGCCTCCACGTCCGCCACCGACGAAGAGAGCAATGCCGTCGCGCCCATCGTCGAGGCCGCTGAGACCATTACAGAGCTGCTGCTGTCTGCTTCGGGAACGCCCGACAAGGCCCAGGAGGACAAGATCCGTGCACTGGTGGCCAAGTGGGTGGCCAAGTACGGCGAGATCTACGGCTCTGAAGACCGCGGCTCATCGGCTGCCGTCAAACGCCTGGACCAGGCGTTCCAGGTCAGCGCGCAGCGCAACATGTCGTCGACGCTGGCTGTTTCGACGGGCGCTGTGGATCTGGAGTCGGCCAATGCCCGCAAGGTCGAGTCCAAGGTCGACAAGAAGAAGCTAGAGAAGGCTGAGCGCAAGATTGCGGCCAAGCAACAGAAGAAGGAGTTCAAGACGGTCGAGTACGAGGCGTCAAGGCTGCTCAACCAGACCGAGTCGGCCCAGTCGTACGAAGAGTTCTACATGGCCGTCAACCCGCTGCAGCTTGGCGGGTCGGGCGGCAACAAGACCAAGGACATCAAGATCGACAGCATTGATGTGTCGATTGGTGGCCAGCGCATCCTGACCGACACCAACTTCACCCTGGCCTACGGCCATCGCTATGGCTTGGTTGGTAACAACGGTGTGGGTAAATCTACGCTGCTGAGGGCACTGTCTCGTCGTGAGCTGCCTATCCCTACGCACATTTCGATTCTTCACGTTGAGCAGGAGCTCACGGGAGATGACACACCGGCCATCCAGGCCGTGCTGGACGCCGATGTGTGGCGCAAGATGCTGCTCAAGGAGCAGGGCGTAAGTGGCACTGAACCTGTTCCTCTTCTTTTCTTTTTGTGTTCTTTTTTTTTGGTTTCTTTTTCTTCTTTTCTTCTCTTTCTTGCTACTATACTAGTCTGTGGAATGCTAACTCCAAGTCCCTCCCAACATACAGGAACTTACCGAAAGCCTCAACAACCTCGAGTCCAAGCGCGCTGGCATGGCAGACACCTCGGCCGATGCCGCCAAGCTCGACCGCGAGCGCGAAGTCCTCGACACCCGGCTGGGAGACGTGCAAAGCAAGCTTGCCGAGATGGAGTCAGACAAGGCCGAGTCCCGCGCTGCCAGCATCCTGGCTGGTCTCGGTTTCTCCGCCGAGAGACAGCAATTCCCTACAAAAACGTTTTCGGGTGGTTGGCGTATGCGTCTGGCTCTTGCGCGAGCGCTGTTCTGCGAGCCGGACCTGCTGCTTCTCGACGAACCGTCCAACATGTTGGATGTGCCGTCAATCACGTTCTTGTCAAATTACCTGCAGAGCTACCCCAGCACGTTGCTCGTGGTGTCTCACGACAGAGCCTTCCTCAACGAGGTGGCCACGGACATTATCCACCAGCACTCGGAGCGACTCGACTACTACCGGTCTGCCAACTTTGAGAGCTTCTACGCTACGCGTGAGGAGCGCAAGAAGCAGGCCAAGAAGGAGTACGAGAAGCAGATGGGCGAGCGGGCACATCTGCAAGCCTTTATTGACAAGTTCCGGTACAACGCAGCCAAGTCGTCCGAGGCACAGTCGCGTATCAAGAAGCTGGAGAGAATGCCGGTACTGGAGCCACCCGAGGCCGAGTACAGTGTCAAGTTCAAGTTCCCCGAAGTGGAGAAGATGACGCCGCCCATCATCCAGATGACGGACGTGACGTTTGGCTACACGCCCGACAAGATTCTGCTGCGCAACGTCGACCTGGACGTGCAGCTGGACTCGCGCATTGGCATTGTCGGGCCGAACGGCGCGGGTAAGACGACGGTGCTCAAGCTGCTGATTGGCAAGCTGACGCCCAGCAGCGGGCTGATTTCGCAGAACCCGCGGCTGCGCGTGGGCTACTTTGCACAGCACCACGTCGACGCGCTGGACCTGAACATGAGTGCGGTGTCGTTCATGGCCAAGATGTACCCCGGCCGCACAGACGAGGAGTACCGGCGCCAGCTCGGCGCCTTTGGCATCACGGGCACCACGGGCCTGCAGAAGATGGAGGTGTTGTCGGGAGGTCAGAAATCGCGCGTGGCGTTTGCGTGCCTGGCGCTGACGAACCCGCATATCCTGGTGCTGGACGAGCCGTCCAATCATTTGGATATCGAGGCTATGGATGCGCTGTCGGAGGCGCTGCAGAACTTCGAGGGCGGTGTGCTCATGGTGTCTCACGATGTCACGATGCTGCAGACTGTGTGTACGTCGCTGTGGGTGTGTGACCACGGCACGGTGGAGAAGTTTGATGGTGATGTGCAGATGTACAAGAAGCGCATTACGGCGCAGGCCGATGCGGCAGGTGTGGTACAGGCGCACTAGAGAGGGTGTAGGGAGAGATAGGTTCACTGGATGCTAACCCTTATTCTGGGCTTGGGCAGTCGGGTTATTGGCTGACTTGAGCTTGGGCAGGCATGAGACTGAACCCCTCATTCTCAAAAACAGAAAAAAAAAAAGAAGTTCCCGCTCTCTCCTTCTGGAAGAGGCGTCTCCCTCGGCTACAGGGCTTGCAGGGTGATGGACCTCCTTTTTTTTGTTGGTGATGATGGTCTGCAATTTAGAATGTTATCAAGCTAGACAAGCTAAAAACGAAACCGAGCTAAAGCTAGAAGCAAGCTTGAATGGGCTCACAAGATGGGAACCCCTAAAATAAAAGATTACGCAAACCCTAGCTGGCAAATTCACACCGGTTTTTGATGTGTTGCATTGTTGGCATTTGCTTCATCCCAAGTTGTCCTGATGTGTTTAGCCGAGAATCAGCCAGATGAAGAGAGCCGCTCTTCATTTTTGGGTTGTTTTTATTTTTGTTTAGATTATTTTTCATTATTTATTTTTGTTTTGTTTCTTGTTTGGTTTGGGGTGGCTTGGACTTGTCATCATCGTCACCGCCTGTGTGTAGGGAAAGAAGAAGGTGTGTGTGTGTGTGTCTATGTATCTCTGTACCTTGTTGTCAGGGTCTGTCGAGGTAGTGACCATTTTTGGTCTTTTTTTTTTTTTCCTTCTGCAACAATCAACAAAGTCGAGCCACTTGGCTTGCAAGACAGCCTGTGATAGGCCAAAAGCCAAAAGAAAAAAAAAAGAGCGGGCCCCAACAGCTTCTCCTAAAGCGAGACAATCAGAAGATGGATTTGCCAATTACAGTGATAGTCAGGGCGTCAGTGGATATTGGCAGTGGGCGACTGGGCTAGTGGATGGGCTGACACTGCTGTACTTGGCACTAGAGAGCGCTAGACAGCGCTGGAGAGGGCATTAGAGTGCAGTGGGGTCTTTGTTCAGTTGGATAAGCAGCGAAACAATGTATCAGACATAACACACGAGAGTGAGAGAGATTGGGGGCAGAGTTTTGGTGGATGGTGTTTTTCTTCTCCTTTTCTTCTTCTTCTTTCTTTTTTTCCTTTATTTTTTATTTACATATTGCTTCTTCTCCTTTTTCTGTTCTTTTTTTTTTTGTTGTCCTCCTGTTCCTTTGTCACCTGGTGGAATTGTCGTGAAAATCAAAAGTGGGGGCGATTGACCTGACCACGTTGATGAAGAAAAATAAAAAAAAACAAGGGCCTGACTTCAGGAGCTTCACAAGCTTAAGGAGGGGAAGGGGAAAAGCAGCGCTGAAGAGGCTGAAGAGGCTGGAGGTGGTTGAAGCTACAGGCCCAGGGGGCTGCTGTAGTGGCTGTAGAGTAGGTCGCAGGCCACTGGGCTAGCGTACTTACAGGGGATAGGATACTGTAGGATAATAGGAGACAGACAGAAACATGCAGAGCTTTTGCTGGTGGCTGCTCCTCTTCCCTATTCCCCTTCCTCCCCGCCGCCGTACGACATCGAGTTTCTGCAGGTTGATGGCGGTGAGCAGGCTTCTAGAGAAGATTTTTTTTTGGGAGGGGGGGGGGAGAAGGAAAAAAAAAGAAACAAAAAAAAGGAATCAAGATCCAAACAATCTCGCGTCTGGCCCAGCTCACGACAAATAACCGTCGCTCTTGACTGTTTCTGGTCGGTCTGGGAGTCGCGAGCGCTGATTGGCTGGGCTGGGCTGGCGTTGGCTATGGCTGGGCGAGGGGACGGGAGAGGAGAAGAGAGAGAAGAGAGGAGAGGGAGGGGGAGATGATGGGAGAGTTGTTGGGCTTGGTCCCTTTTGTGTAAAGTGTTGTTGCATGGTGCTTTGTGAGAATGTATGTATAGGCGGAGGCAGAGGCAGAGGCAGAGGCAAAGAGACAGAAAAATCGAGAGAAATACAGAAAAATCAGCAGTAAATCAAGCTCCAGTCTGCATATGTGTGTGTGTATATATCTAGAGGTTATCACATCTCATCGCCTTTGCTGGCTGCCCTCTTAATCTCAATGCTCCCCTACCTTAACCTTGTCTCTCTTTTGTATTTTTAATTAAATAATTATTTCTTTTTATTCCTCCCCCCTTCTTTTCCCTTCCCTTCCCCTTGGTACGTGGTAGGTAGACACTTGGTACTTGGTACTTGACACTTGGTACTTGGTACTTGGTACTTGCCATTTTCTCTCCTGCCTCTTCCTTCGCACCTGCCTTGTCTCCTTCTTCGCTCTTGAAAGCTCTCCACGTCCTTTTTTCTCCTTTCCTCTTTCTCTTCATCTCCTCCGGCTTTCTTTTATTTTTCTTGACTTCCTTTTCTTTTCTTTTTTTTCTTGCTTTTTGTTCTCCAGGCCCATCCCCCCGTATTAAGCCAGCTAATCAGTCCACCATGCGCGAGATCGTAAGTCTCTTTTTCTCTACCAATTCCATCCACTGCATCGTCCATCGTCGCTGCCTCGATCCCGTTCAATCTTCGCCGTTGTTGTTTTTTTTCTGCCAGCCAGCCAGAGACCTCCCGATTCGAGCCCCTTTCCGCCTTGGCTCGCCGCCGCTGGGCCTCGTCCGTAAGGCCAATGGGCCGGCTGGATGGACGCCCGACCATCTCCATCTCCATCTCCATCCCATCTGCCATTGTCTCGGGGTCGACGCCGTCACGCGTGCTGGCTTCTCTTCTCTTATCCGCCAGCTTAGCTCCTCAGCTCAGGCCACGCACGCCATCGGATCAGGACACTTGCTGTCGTGTGCGAGCTGCTCCGGCTTCTGCTTTGCTACGCTGTCCAAAATACCGAAGCTATCCCTGAGCCGAGCCTTGATACCCCGCGACCGCCTTTGCTATGCTACCGGCCTGCCATTGGCCCAATGCACCTCCGCCATACTCACCACCGCATTCGCCGCCGTCACACCATCACTGCCACTGCCACCCATCAATGCCATTGATATCATCATGTCGTGATAGCTAACATTGTTTTCCTTTTTTTTTTCTTGCTGTCTACAGGTCCATCTTCAGACCGGCCAGTGCGTAAGTCATCTCTCCCCCCCTTCCGTCATCACAGCACCGATGCCACAAACATCGTGCTGTGCTGCGCTGTCTCTGCTCTGCTCTACCCCCTGATGAGCTACCTCGGACCGGGCTAACATACTTTGGTGACTACAGGGTAACCAGATTGGTGCCGCCTTTTGGTGCGTGGCCTTTTGCCAGGTTGTTGTGTGCCTCTTGCGTTATCGATTGCAACCATGGCTTTCCATTCGAGCCAAGCGTCCCCCTCCGTAACCGACTCTCGCAAACAGACCACAACAACCAACACTCTTCCACGCCTTTGACGGCCAGAATCGCTAACATCTCGTCTACAGGCAAACTATTTCCGGCGAGCACGGCCTTGACAGCAATGGCGTGTATGTTTTTTTTCCTTGTCTCTATTTCTCCTGCCCCTTTTGCAGCCTTGCCATCACCCGTTGGTCGGCCTTGCACATTGATTGACCTGACTGGTCATGTGCTCGCCTGGCCCTGCCTCGCAAGCTGATGTCGCTACCCCTGAATATCATTGACCATTCCATCTAATATACCCTGTACTGACTCTTTTTTCATTCTCCTGACAGTTACAACGGTACTTCGGAGCTCCAGCTGGAGCGCATGAACGTCTACTTCAACGAGGCTTCCGGCAACAAGTATGTTCCCCGCGCCGTCCTTGTCGATCTGGAGCCCGGCACCATGGACGCTGTCCGTGCCGGCCCCTTTGGCCAGCTGTTCCGTCCCGACAACTTCATCTTCGGCCAGTCCGGTGCCGGCAACAACTGGGCCAAGGGCCATTACACCGAGGGTGCTGAACTCGTCGACCAGGTTCTCGACGTTGTCCGTCGCGAGGCCGAGGGCTGCGACAGTCTCCAGGGCTTCCAGATCACCCACTCGCTTGGTGGTGGTACCGGTGCCGGTATGGGTACTCTGCTGATCTCCAAGATCCGCGAAGAGTTCCCCGATCGTATGATGGCCACCTTCTCGGTCGTCCCCTCGCCCAAGGTGTCCGACACCGTTGTCGAGCCCTACAACGCCACGCTGTCCGTCCACCAGCTGGTCGAGAACTCTGACGAGACCTTCTGCATTGATAACGAGGCTCTGTACGACATTTGCATGCGCACCCTGAAGCTGTCCAACCCCTCGTACGGCGACCTGAACCACCTGGTCTCCGCCGTCATGTCTGGTGTCACCACCTGCCTGCGTTTCCCCGGTCAGCTGAACTCTGACCTGCGCAAGCTGGCCGTGAACATGGTTCCCTTCCCCCGTCTGCACTTCTTCATGGTCGGCTTTGCTCCCCTGACGAGCCGTGGCGCTCACTCTTTCCGCGCCGTCAGCGTTCCCGAACTCACTCAGCAGATGTTCGACCCCAAGAACATGATGGCCGCCTCGGATTTCCGCAACGGCCGTTACCTGACCTGCTCTGCCATCTTGTACGTATTGCCTTTTTTTTCTCTTCTGTTTCCCCCTGTCTACGTTGTGCCCTACTGCGTGGGATACGCCTCAGTATATCCCTTGTCAAAGGAAGGGACTCGCTCTTGCTAACGTGTTTTTCTTTTTTCTGCTACAGCCGTGGTAAGGTTGCTATGAAGGAGGTTGAGGACCAGATGCGCAACGTTCAGAACAAGAACTCGTCTTACTTTGTCGAGTGGATTCCCAACAACGTCCAGACCGCGCTGTGCTCCATCCCTCCCCGTGGCCTCAAGATGTCGTCGACCTTTGTCGGTAACTCGACTGCCATCCAGGAGCTGTTCAAGCGTATTGGCGAACAGTTCACAGCCATGTTCCGTCGCAAGGCTTTCTTGCATTGGTACACTGGCGAGGGTATGGACGAGATGGAGTTCACTGAGGCTGAGTCCAACATGAACGATCTTGTCTCCGAGTACCAGCAGTACCAGGATGCTGGTATTGATGAGGAGGAGGAGGAGTACGAGGAGGAGGCCCCCCTTGAGGAGGACGCTTAAATTAATTACGCCGCCAACATTGTTACCTACTGCTGAGTGCTGGTGCTGAGCTGCTTTTCTTTTTTTTTTTTAGTCCTTGGATGACCTACTTCCCCCCCTTTTCTTCTTTCTTCCTCCCCTCTCCTGCTCTCCTGTCACTTGTTGTCTTTTGCTCATACCATAATCCTTTTTTTTCTCTCCATCTCTTTTCTTTCTCTTTCTTCTACGTGTTCCGCGACATTTTACGTTGTCTTGTGTGTTTTCTCAGTCTCCATCTCGGGGGTTGTGGTACATGACGGATAAAAAAAGGAGGGCGTTCTAGATATACCTCTCTGCGCTTGGTAGTATGTGTCCCTTTGCCCATTTTTCTTTTTTCTCTTTTTGGTTGACGATGTTTCCCGCGTGATGGCCTGTGTTCTGTCTCTGTTGTTCCAGAAGTCCTGCTTTGTTGTAAATGCGTGTGCTTATCGGTACCTACATGCCATCGCAGACCTCCCCCTCTCCCCCCCCACATCATACGTTTCCTCTTCTTACTTGCCTCTACTTATTATTAATTTGATTTAATTTGGGCTTTGCCTGGTACTCATTGCGAGCGTTGGGAGGGGTCGTGTGTGGTGGTGATTGGCTTGATTCTGTTCTCATGGACGCGTGGCCATTAAACTTGTATTCATGTAAAGTATCACCAACTAATTTCTTTTTTGGCTCGTTGCTTTGTATCACGCCAGCCAGACCGCAGCGTGGGGCCTCTTGCTGCAAGCTGCAAGCTGCAAGCTGACTCAGCATAACAAGGCCGACTGCTGACTCAGCACACCAAGGCTGCTCAGTCAACCTATTTTCCTTTTTTGTGTCGTTTTTTTTTCTTGGCTTTAGCGGAGCCAAAATTGTCCGGCATTGGACAGCAAGGTTGCGAAGCTTTGCAACTTTTGGATTCTCATTGAAACCGCAGGCGACAAATCCAACTCGACGGCCAGCCGCGGCTCTTGTTTTTCTTTGTTGCTTTCATCCGGGTTCTTTTTTTTTTTTCGATTGTTGTTGTTGTTGTTGTTGTTGTTGTTGTTGTTGTACTGCCATTGGCTTGGTGGAGAGTCGACTGTGGTCGCTATTCACGGCTACGACGACAGCGAAGCTGCGAAACGAAGACGCTACAAGCGCACGACGGGAGCGACGATAGACACACGCACGTATCCGAAGAGACGTCATTTCTTTCATTGCTACAGAATAGCGCGACAGCCTGCTCTCAACTTCTGACACCATGCTTGCTCCGCTACGCGTGCGGGCGGTAGCGCCCGCGCTCTCGGCCAGCGGCGCCATGCGGGCGGCAGCGCCCTTCTCGACGACGGCCGCAGCCTGCTCCAAGCTGGGCCGCACGGCGCTGACAATCCCGCCCGGCGTGGAGATTGTGGTTGGCGAGCCGGTGGCGACCAAGATCCCGACGTCGTACCAGCCGCTTGTGCGGCGCACCGTCACGGTTGCCGGGCCGTTGGGGAAGCTGGAGATGCATATCCCGAGCTTCCTGCGCATTGAGCAGGATGCCGAGAGGAGGCAGGCGCTTGTCAGTGTGGCTGATGATAAGGAGCGGAAACAGCGCGAGATGTGGGGTGAGTTTTTGACTATCTGAGAAACCGGGCGAGGGAGCGGGCGAAGGAGAACAAGTCCGGGAGGCGGGCTGGTGATGTTGCTTGTGTGCTTGACTTACTAACTCTGCCAGGCACTACTTGGTCCTACCTCCAGCGAAACATCATGGGCGTGTCCGAAGGGCACACGGCCGTGCTGCGGCTAACGGGTATCGGATACCGCGCGGTGATTGAGAACCGGCCGCACAAGGCCGAGTTCCCAGGCCAGCAGTTCCTGTGCATGAAGCTGGGCTACACGCACCCCATCGAGATGGGCATTCCCAAGGGCGTCACGGTGACGACGCCGTCGCTGACGCGCGTGCTCATCGAGGGCATCGACCGTGAGCTCATCATGTCGTTTGCCGGCAAGATCCGCAAGTGGCGTCCGCCCGAGCCGTACAAGGGAAAAGGTGTCTACATCAACGACCAGACCATCAAGCTCAAGCAGAAGAAGATCAAATAGAGCACTGTTTGCGCTCTGCGTCTACGCTCTGTGTCTGCTCTGCGTGGGCGTTTGTACATACCGGCTCTTGCTATCCTGGGCGGTGGCGGATGGCTCGGGACGGAGTGTTGTATTATTACTACTGGCCGTGTACTTGTACTGTACTGCATCTCAAATACATGGCAAAGCCACAAAAAAACAAAATTGCCTGGCCAACAAGAACGAAGCAGTGGCCGACGGCGTTGAACGTGACAGACAGACTGGATTGTATGCATCTGGTTGTAAAGTAGGCCTGTATGTAGACAAAAAGGGTTGCATTCTAGCCGCCGGGCGGGGGGGGGAGGGAACAGTTTGCCCCACTGGGTATGGGCTCCGCCTTGTTTCTCAGGCACAAAATCACAGCCTTGCGATAATCCGCGCCGGGGACGAAACTACTGCTGCTGTTTGATATCTGGACAACTGCATACACAGTTTTGTTCTTTCTTTTTTTTTTTTGAACGGACTCTGCATAGCATTTCTTTTGGGTTATTCACGTGCGACCCGGCGACATTACCGAGACGAAGACGAAGACGAAGACGAAGACGAAGAAGCCGAAGAAGCTGTACACCCTCCCCGGCTCTACCAAGACACAACGCCGCGGTCATAATCGACGGCGCGGCATCTCTTTTTAAGTCTGCAACCCAACACACACACACACACACACGGACACAATGGCCTCCGCTGCCCGCACCCGCTCCCTCTACCGCTCCCTGCTACGCGAGCTCCCGCCGCGCCCACTCCTCTCGACACCCCGCACGCCAGTACACCACATGATCCGCTCGCGAATCACAGCAGCAGTGGAAGCAGCAGCAGCAGCAGCCCAGCCAGAGTCGGACTCCCACGCCGTGGCCGCGGCCAAGGCCGAGGCCGAGGCGGCGCAGGTCATTGCGTATCTGCGCGCGCAGCGCGAATATGTCACCCTGATCGAGCGGTATAACCCTGGCATGACGATGGATACCGAGGAGAGGGTCCGGCTGACGGCGCGCAAGGTCGGTATGGATCTGCCCAAGGAGTTTAAGTGAGGGGCTGTGCAATGGCCGGAGCAAGAGGCGGCGAGAAAGGCGACGAGAAAGGGGAAGAGAAGGAGAGTCCGACCGCCCAAACCAAGCCTTGGCCTGCTGTGTATAAATACTCTCTCTGTACATTATTTTCTTTTTTCTTCGTTTCACACCATGTCTAAATACCACTGCTATTTTGCTTGCGTATAAATACGGGTTAACTGGGAACAAGATAGTCATCATAGATCACATGGAAAAAAAAAAAAAAGAAATCCCCCGAAAAAGTATCACCCAAGACGCAATGCTCTCTGTCTGCCGCCATCCCACCTCCTCCCCAGCTACGCTCACAAAACACCTGCGGCGAGTCCGCCCTCTTCCAACTGCTCACCCCACCCGCCGTCTTCCAGCTGCTCATCCCACCCGTCAGTCTGCAGCAGATACTCGCCGACCCGCTCCTTGACGCCCTTGACCACCTGGCCGAAGCCGCTCTTCCACTGATCCTGCACCGTGCGCACCTTCTCCTTCAAATCCAGACTGAGCGCCTCGGTTTCGCGCTTCAGCAGCTCCTGGGCCTTGCGAGCGAGGTCGTCGGCAGAGACAGACAAGCCGCCGGACTCTTCGGGGATCTGCGTCTGTATCACCTTGGCTTTGGCGTGGGCGCTGGCTTCCTTGACCTGGTGGAGCAGACACAGCATGTTTTTCTGCGACTCGATGAACTGGTATGTGCTCTTCTCTGCGTGCAGCAGCAGGCTGAACAGATACTGCAGCGGGTGGTCGTAGTAGGCCGGGTTCTCGTCATATTCCGGTGCCGGAATCTGGATATGAAAGCCTTCCAGCGAAGACGGCACCTTTTCCAGCACCCCGCTCAGCGGCGGCGCAATGTCCCAGAACGCATTGAGCTGGGCTTGGCAGCCGCGCATGACGGCCTGCTCGACGACATTCTGAAACTCCACGGTGCGGTCGCGCATCTCCACTGCAAACGCATGGCTCCGTGTGGCTTCATCATTCCGGAAATATGCCTCGGTGCCGCGAATATTCCTCTCGTTGCCCGACAGTCGATACGGCGCCAGCACAACATCACGATACCTGTTGTTGCGGGCAGACAGCAGATCGAATATAGCCTTGTGCAGGGTCTCTCTTGCCTCGAAAATCCACTTCAACAGCGTCAGCTTTTCCAGCAACTCTGGCTGGTCGTCGCCTTCCTCCTGCGGAAGGTCTGCTGCATTATCCGACTGATTGAAGAGTCCAATTGCCAAACTGTTCAGCAGCTCGGTGGCCTTGGCAATACGGCCCATGAGCAGGTCATTCAAGGGTACGACCACTTCTTTTTGGAATCCCTCAAAGTCCTTTTTATCTAGTTCTTTGAGCTTGGTCCTTTCTTGCTCTTGGTGATCCTTCTCTATGGCACCTGCATCCGTGTAAGAAAGCTGGCCAGAGTCAACCATGGTCTGTAAGTTGCGAACAAGCTCCTCGCGGGATGTTGCATGTTCCTGGGAAAGATTAGCCCTGAGCTTGGCGCTTTTGGCGTCAAACTCTTCCTTTTTGCTGGAAACATCCGACATGTTGCTTAGTATCCGAACCTCGCTCCGGATGTGGGCTAAATCGGGGTGGTTGTTGTTAACGGCAGGGTGGTGGCGAGGGTAAGGCGGCGGCATAGTGACGAGCCGAGAAACGTCGACAAGTGCGGGGTTGGGTGTGTTGGGCTGGGATGATGTCATCTGCGACGAAATTGAAAACCGGTTGTTGTGTGGTGTTAGGTTGTCATCTTTCTTGTCGCAAAGCTGCTCGCCATGCACTCCAGAACTGCCTGACTGGTGCCAGTCATTGGCTGGCAACTCGTCTTCCCACTGCAACGCCTCCCGGGCTTCCTTGGGCACACCCATGTATTTGGATTCTCTCTTGGATCTCAGCAACCCACCCTCAACTCGGCCCTCAGACCCAGCTTCCCACCATCTACTGACAGGACGGCCACGGGAATCACAGTCGTCTGCAACGCTCAGGCTAAGAATAGGAGACAGCGAGGGCATGAATCCGTGGTTCTGCCACTGCAAGCCATTGTTCATGGCACTGGGGGATGGTGGAAGTGATGACGTCATGGCTGCCGAGGTTGGAGCCGAGCTGGATAACTCTATGCTGTCTCTAAAGTTTGTGTTGGCCGTAGTTGCCGACTGCAACAGCGAGGCGGAAGACTGCGGGGTCCAGTCACTCCGCGATACACTTGACGACCTGCGGGTGGCCATGGGGCGAAACAGGTCCCTGGTAAGGTCGAATATCTCCGAGCCCATGATGCTGATGGCGTTGGAATAGCGCTCGCGGCGGATTCTCGACTCGGTCACAATAAAGTCCGCAAATAGGCGTACTCGCTCGGTGTCAGAAGCAGTAGCAGCTTCTTTCACAGCAAAATTCCGGTATCTCTCGATGGTATCATGGCTGAACTGATCCGCAGTCTGGGTGATTGCCTTTTGTTTGGCTGCTAACAGTCCAGGTTGAGACACATCTCCGCCGGGAGTAGCAGCACGCCGCTCCATACTTGAAGCTGTGGATCTAGCAGGAGGGGTTTGAGCCACCGACTTTTCAATTCTGCGAGACGAAGGCCCAGCTTGGGGGCTAGAGGTATCTACCCGAAGAGGATTGCCGCTCTGGGGGAACTCGCCGGTGCGAGAGGTTGGTGTTTCGTTGAATTTGCCGCTCCGGGGAGTTATTCGGGTAGCTCCCGACCTCGACAGCGTGGTGGTAGAAGGAATTGAAATTTCAGAAGGCTGCCCGGGGTGTTCAAGCGGATGACAGCTGGAACGTGTGCGACTCTCGCTACGCCTCTGCGCTATGGTCTTGTCGCTGCAACCCGAAGAACTCTGTGATCCACCTTGCGCCTGTGAATCTTCTGTTTGCTCACTGCCAGTGGTAGATGAGCCAGTATTCATTGGCTGCTGACCGGAAGAAGCGGGTTCCCCTGTCCGTTGCTGCGGTTGTGGCTGTACTTGAGGCATTGGCGGGGGTGGCGGTGGCGGCGAGCTTGCTGCCATCCCCTCGTCTATCCAATTAGCAGGTGTGGGAGGAACTGGACCTAAAGCTGAGACTCCCGAAGGCGGGGGTCTTCTGGTTGGCGGAGAAACGATAGGCTGATCCCGGGCATACGACTGAGCACTCTGTGATCTAATCTGCGATGGGGGAGGACCGGGCGGTGGTGGAGGAATAGGCACACTAACACCCCATTGTCCGCCGGGAGTCAAAGAAGGTGTCCGATCTGCCCAGCCCTGTGAATCAATAGCGCTAGCAGAAGCAGCTCGTCTAGCAGATGGCGGGTCGGGGGAGTGGAGAAGGCTAAATGTCTCATTTGATGGTACATAAACCGAAAGACCTCTGAAATTGCTGCCTGAGGCGGTGATGGAGGATACAACTGGTGGCTGGATGCGGGTCTGCGAGTGATCTTGATCGCGGCGCCGGCTAAGACTCGAAAGACCAAAACGGCGCTCCCGTGACGATCGGCGGCTTTCTGCTGCGGGAGGCGGAGGGAAGCTTTGCGGGCCATTGGTAGATGCTAGCCTTGTAAGCGGAACACGAGTGGCTGAAGTATTTGCTGGTGACGGCTCGAAGCTCATGCTGATTGGCCGTGGCTGGGATCTACGAGGAGGACTATAGGGTGGAGGGGGAGGGGCAGTGCCTAGAGACTCGAATACATGTTAGCTTGAAGCATATAGCGGTTGTCATCTAGGGCAGCACAAGGACGGGGCAGGATGGAGCTCTCTTATGTTCTGACCTTCTGGGCTCTGTGCATGGCCTTGCGCCGGGGCCGCGGCCGAGGGCAATCGATCAGAGCTCCGTATAGCCGGTGCCCCCCATTCCTGTGGGTTATACGGCTGGATAGCACTGGGCGGCGACTGTGCATAGCCACTCGGAGGGGCTGAAGCAGCCGAGAGAGGCAGAGTCTGGAGATGTGGAGCAATGGTGATGGTTTGGAGAGGATTCAACATTGACCTCAATCGCGAAGGCTCGTGCGTGTCCATTGTGTGAAGGCGTATGGCACAAGCAAACTCGGGAGAATGACGGTGGCGTGGCTGAGAGAGGCTCACGAAGATGGCGAGAAGAAGAAGAAGAAGAAGAAGAAGAATAGAAGGAGACGGTGAGACGGTGAAAATGAGGGGAAGATCAAGAAAGGGAAAGAGGAAGATTTTTCACGATCGAGAAGGGCAGGAGCGGCGCAAAAATGAGGTGTTGGCTAAACGCGGTAGTTGCGACCAACGGCAGGGAAAGTACGGAATCGTTATTGCTCTTTTGTTCAGAACTCCCTCTCTCTCTCTCTCTCTCTCTCTCTCTATCTCTCTCTCTGGCTCTCTTGCGTATGAATGAACCTTCGCCTCGCTAATATCCAAGAAGAGAGAAAGATCGCAATGACGAGCCACTGTGGAGAGTGGTGAGAAGAAAAAGAAAAAAAAGAGAAGAAGGACGGAGAAGAGAAAGATGAATCCAAGTAGAGCCAAGCGGGCTCAACCCACTGTATGAAGTGGCTTACCTGGAAACACCATACAGAGAAAAGAATGCAAAGAGCGTTTTCTCTATTTTGCTCAGACCCCTCTCGCGTCTTTCAACCCCCCAACTGCAGCTGGGACTCAGGGGAGAGAGGGGTGGGGGCTCTGGGAATCGGTACTAGGAGGATAATCAGAGGGGTCATCACCAGCTTCTTGGCATACAATCGTACGGAAGGGAGTACCGAGTAGCTTGAGCAGGCTACATGTCTGTATTTACCTCTGCACACAAAATATTCCTGTTCCAGCGTCTGTACCGTCTGCTGCTGGTCGGGCCTGCATATAAGTACGGGCGGGGAGATAGGTACTCGCCACCATCTTCACCGAACCCTGGTCATCATGAGGCCAGAAGCATGATTTGTTTCTATATTTGTAGCGGGAGCTACTTGTCCAGCTTGACGTCGGGAATGGGACCCAGTCGTCGCCGGTGTTGATAGCAGCCATGTGCACGAACATGGCGATGTGACGCGGTGTCCTGATTGGTCAGCTGGCGTAAGAAGAATAGGGCGATTCTATATTTAGAATCAAACGAATTAGTGGTGCGCTGTGATTGGCTGGTTATGGCCTGCACTGGTGGGCCGGCAGGGGTCTTCGGCGCTTACAGAGTGCGATGCTTGTTCTTCTGCTGCTTCTTCTCCTTGTTTGATAGTACATGGCTGTAGGGGGGGGAAGGGGGGGGTGGAGGGCAGAAGGGCTTGGTCTTCGCGTGTTCGCCATTAGAGAATTTGAAAGACTTTTCCGACATGTTCCTGGGTATTTCTGCACGTTCTGGCGATGGTTCCGTCACGTGACATCGGCCGTTGTCGATTGGCCTTGCTCTAGGCACGTCGCCGAAGCAAGGATCAGCCATGCGATAGATGTCATTGTTGGCGCTGGCTAGCTGTGTCCATGTTCAAAGAGGCCGGATACGCTGCCGTCAAGAGGCGACACCAAGGCAGATTGAGACTTGAGACTGTGACGAAGGGATACGCGATGGGGCCATTGTTCGTTGCGGTAGGCTTCTTCCTGACGCTTGGTACTCTCGGTGACTGTTGGTGTCCCTGTGCCCCTTTTCGCAGACTTGGTCATGAAGCTTAGGATGTGTTGACAGAACGGGACACTCTGTCGTGTCTATGTTCCAACAGCCCGTTAATGTTACACAAGCATCACGTGACTCGTAAGTGGACCCCCAACAGCTCGTCTCCTGCCCGCCGCGATAAGATAAGAAGAGCGGGGCCAGGGGTCAGAGGCCAGAGGCCAGGAACCGCCGGTGTTTTGCCGAACTGGATTTTCTTCTAGAGGATTCTGCCACATTCTCGGCGTGGACAAAGAGGTTCCTCGCTGAACTTTCCCCACATATAAATTTGCGTGCTGCTGTTCTTCTGGTGTCTCGATTCTTCTTCCCTCACAACATTTTTCCTGCAATCACTCCAACTTATTTGCAAGACTGCGACAAACAAAGCGCAAGTCTCATTTGTGTGTGGAACTAACTCCAAGCAGTACAGCTAGCTTCCTCTCCCAGCATACATAATCTTGGTAAGTCTTCCATGCGCTGCTGCCCCGCGGCGGCCGCTCGGCCTTGTGGCCACATCTCAGCCCTCCTCTCCTTCTCCGCGTCTGTTCATGATGAACCACCAGCTGGCACCAGTCATAGAGTGATTTGTACTCCCTTCATTGATGACCACCATTGCTGCGGTCTAGTACCGATTCTGATCACAGACCCTTCCTCTTTTTTCTTTCTTGCTGCTCAAAACAAACAATATTTGCGTTGATGGTGCCCCGAGCTAACAAGTCTGAAGATAGCGTAGACCACCCCCGATCCCCCGATCCCCCCAAGTTCAAGTTCGAGCCGTGCTGCCAAAACAACACAAGAGAACATAAAGAAAAAGAAAAGAGAAGAAAAAAAAGGCTTCAAAATGGTCCTCCATAACCCCAACAACTGGCATTGGGTCAACAAGGATGTGACTGTGTGGGCGCGGGCATGGTTCGAGGAGAACCTCAAGACTGTGACGGCGAACGAGGGAGAGGTGTCGGCTCGCATCAGCAAGGTCACGAGCATGGATGGAGATGTTGATGTCAGCCAAAGGAAGGGAAAGGTCATTACTATTTTCGACGTGAAGCTTGTTCTGGAATACTCCGGTATGCTAGCCTTGCTCCCGTTGCGCTTGCTTTTGTTTTCATTGTTGTTTCTATTGATTCTATCATCATTGCCGTTCCCAACGTCGCCTGCAATCTTGCTGCTGCTTCTGCTTCTGCTTCAGCCGCCACTGTCATCGTTATCGTTGCCATTCTTAGCTAGTAAAATACCATGTACTAACCGGCCAATTTCTCTTGCTCAGGTTCTGCTCCCGAGGCCGAAGATGTGACTGGCACCATCACTGTCCCTGAGATCGCCCACGACACGGACGAGGATGAATACGTGGTAAGCATTACCAAGCCAATGAACCTCCCCCCCCCCCCCCCCCGTAGTAGTCGCGTTATGCTAAGGTTCCCCCCTCGTTTCTTGTTGCGTTGTCTGTCCTGTGCAGTTCGACATCGAAGTCCACAGCGAGTCCAAGGCCAAGCAGCCAGTCAGAGACCTTGTGCGCGCCAAGCTGGTGCCCCAGCTGCGCAAGGTGTTCCAGAACCTGTCTGTGGCCCTGATCCAGGACCACGGCAAGGACATCCAGCACGCCCCCGGAACCGACCCGTCCAAAGGCTTCACCCCCGCCAAGGTCCACCCCCACACCGGACTTAGCAAGGCGTCTTCTGCGGCGTCGGCCGCCTCTGCCTCGGAGAAGAAGGGCGCCGTCGTCAACACCACCACCGTGACCGACACCGAAGAGTTCCGCACCACCGCCGAAGAGATGTACAAGACCTTTACCGACGTGGCCCGAATCAGCGCCTTCACGCGCGCCCAGCCCAAGGTGTTTGAGGGCGCCAAGCAGGGCGGCAAGTTTGAAATCTTCGACGGCAACGTGTCCGGCGAGTACCTCGAGCTCGAGGAGCCCAAGCGCATTGTGCAGAGCTGGCGCCTCAAGCAATGGCCTGTCGGCCACTTTTCGCGTCTGGAGATTTCTTTTGACCAGAACGACATCGACCACGTCACCGTCATGCGCGTGGAGTGGACCGGTGTTCCCATTGGCCAGGATGAGGTCACTAAGCGCAACTGGCTGGAGTACTACGTTCGCAGCATCAAGCAGACCTTTGGGTAAGTGGCCCCGAACAGAGAAGGGAGGGGGGAGGAGGAGGGGGCGGCTGACGATTGATTGAGACCACTGTTACTAACCAACCGCTTTCGGTGTCTGCAGCTTCGGCACCATCCTTTAAACCACTAGAGCAAATGATTCCTGTACGAGACACGAAATGAAGAACGAGCCTTTCGATTATGACAGCCGATAATAACACATCCGCGGGGTTGCACTGCATGTTGGACTTGATCAAGTCTTCTACTAGAGCGATAGAGCTATACCTGGTGAGGATGGCCACGCTCCCAACGTCGTCGCCTCGACTTAATATGAAACAGAATTTTCACGTTACACACGGTTACACCAAGATGTTGAATGCACAGTATTCGCACACACGTTCACACAGTGCTTCACCTCCTAAGCAGCGTCAGTTGTCAATCGCCCTTGATATTCATAAGCTGCTTCAGTACAAAGAAAAGAGGTTGAAAAAAAGTATTGTCTAGTTAAAAAATAGTACCAACGAAGAGAAGAAAAAAAGAAAATATACAGTTCGAGCGGTGGGCCTACAAAGGCCCGAACTCTCTTCCCACCGTCCGAAACAAGACAGGCGGCAAAGAGGCGTGTGTATGTGTGTATATCACGCAGACACTCAAACTGTCACCGCAGAGGTGGAAGGGTCAAGCCAGGATGCGCGTTTACCACGAGCGGCGGTCCCAGTGGCGGCGGGGGAGGTTATCCTCGACAGACGACAGGTCGCGCTCGTACTCGGCGGGGCACTCCTCCTCCTCCCCCTCACCGCTGTACTCGGGAGTGGCGACGGAGGTAGAAGAGCCGGAGGCGGCGGAGCCGGTGGTGGCGGCGGGCGTGGCGGGCGTGGCGGGCGTGGGCTCATCGTCCTCCTCAGCGGGGCACTCGTCCTCCTCCTCGGCAGCGGGGGTGGTGGGGCTCGACTCCTCCTCGCCCTCGTCGGCGGGGCATTCGTCCTCCTCGCTCTCGCCACCGACGGTGCCAGTGGGCTCCTCCTCCTCCTCTTCGTCGGCGGGGCACTCGTCATCCGCATCGTCGGTGGTGGCGGGGGAAGAAGAGCCGGGGGTCTGGGGAGAGGAGGCCGAGGTGCTGCTGCCCTGGGGGGTAGAGGGGGTGGTGCCAGAGCCAGAGCCAGAGCCGGAGCCAGAGCCGGAACCAGTGGAGTAAGAGTCGGAGCCGGAACCAGTGGAGTAGGAATCAGAGCCAGAGCCAGTGGAGTAGGAGTCAGAACCGGAGCCAGTGGAGGAAGTCTCAGTGTCAGCAGTAGAGTACGAGTCAGAACCCGAGCCGGAACCCGAGCCAGAGCCAGAGCCAGTGGAGGCGCCCTTGGTGGTACCAGAGGGAGTCGAGGTGGAGGAGCTGCCAGCAGACGAGCCAGCAGAGGTGCTAGGCTTGGGAGTGGTTGGGGAGGAGCCAGTGGTCTCCTCCTCCTCCTCGTCAGCAGGGCATTCATCCTCGTCGTCGTACTCGGAGCCGGAGCCAGAGCCAGAGCCAGATCCGGAGCTAGAGCCAGAGCTAGAGCTAGAGCCGGTGGAAGCGGGAGACGAGGCAGTGGTGGCGCTACCAGCGGGGGTGCTGTCCTCTTCCTCCTCAGCGGGGCATTCATCCTCGTCGTCGTACTCGGAGCCGGAGCCAGAGCCAGATCCGGAGCTAGAGCCAGAGCTAGAGCCGGTGGAAGCGGGAGACGAGGCAGTGGTGGCGCTGCCAGCGGGGGTGTTGTCCTCCTCCTCAGCGGGGCATTCGTCCTCGTACTCGGAGCCAGAGTCAGAGCCAGAGCCAGAGCCAGTGGTCAGGGGCGAAGAGCCCGAGGTGGTCTTGCTACCAGCAGGGGCGGTGCTGTTGGTGCCGGCAAGGGGAGGGTTAGCCGAGCCAGGAGCGGTGGGGACAGTGTCGTTCTCAACGGGGCAGTCCTCATCGGCGCCCTCAGCACCAGGGGCGGAGCTGGAGGCGGGCGACGAGGCCGAGGTGGTAGCACCAGCGCCAGGGGCAGTGCCGGTGGTCTCCTTGACACCGTACTCGCCGCCGTTGGTATCAGCAGGGGTGGTAGCAGCAGCAGAGGCCGAGCCGGAGGCGGAGGCGGCAGTCTGGTAGCCAGAGGAAGCGGTGGGGACAACGCTGCCGTTGGCGGCCACGCTGCCAGTGCCCATGGGGACACCGCTGGGGGCAGCGGGGGAGACAGAGGACGCGGCGGCACTAGACGGGCCGGCAGCAGGGGCGGAGCTGCCAGAGCTGCCAGAGCCGCTGGAGCTGCCACCGCAGGTGAAGAGCTGGGGGCCGGGAACAGAGTAGTTCGAGGCAGGGGCCTTGCTGGGGTCAAAGTTGATGCCAGCGTCGGAGCTCTTGTAGGCACCGGGGAAGGAAACCAGGTCGGTGGGCGTGGTGGTACCGGAGCCGGAGACCTCGATCTGGTGGCAGCCAATGTAGAACTGGGTGTCGGCCGAGCCGCCCAGAGAGATGACCTCGTGGCGGACCAGGTAGTTGCCGGAAGCCAGGCACTCGGGGATGGTGTAGGTGTCCTTGGTACCGGAGGTGCCGAGCGAAGTCTAGAGGTAGGGTGTTAGGCAAGAGGACTTATTAAAGGGGGGGCGTTCCTTTATGTTCTGTAGGAGTAGACTTACCGAAGGCCACTGGCCAGAGGAGGTGGGGCCGGCTTCCTGGATCTTGAACCAGACAGCATCAGTGCCCGGGACGTAGTCCTGGCAGCCGTTGTCGGGGCACTTAGCCATGTAGGTGACAATGGGGCCCTTCTTGAGCTTGGACCACTTGGACCAGTGCATCTCGACAGTCTCGCCGGCGGTGGCCTTGGCGCTCTCGGGAGCACCCTGTGCGCCCTTGCCGCCGGTGGCACCGCACTGCATGTCCAAGCTGGTAACATCCTTGACAGAGGCAGCACCGGTGTAGCGCGAGATGCGGTCGCTGTTGGCGTTGGAGTAGGAGTCGGCCGAGATGTTGCTGAACTTGAAGTTCTGGTTGCCGATAGAGCATCCAGTCATGTAGCCCTGGGCGGCGACCAGGGACGCCGAGGCGACAATGGTGGCAAAGGTCTTCATGGTGGTTATCTTTGCGGAGGCAGTTGACGGGGGTAATTAGGCGCAGGGAGGATCGACAAGACGGTGTTCTCTGGTGGGAGTAGAGACGAGAGAGGAGAGAAGGGGGGATGGGAAGGGCTGTAGTGGGATAATGAGAGTAAGTGCACGCAGTGCTGAATGAAAGAAAGCTCCAGGCTAACGAGAATAAAACGCAAAGCAGCAAATAGAAAACGAGGGAAGAAAAAAAAAAGAATGACTAGCACATCAACCGTGCCTTGTAAGTGGGTGAGCAAACTACTGAGTCTCAGGAAAAAGAGGAAGAGAGAGAAGACAGACGACGCTGCTAGGCAATGAAGGGTCGGACTTGCTCTTAAATACACCCGCCTCGCCATGACCTGGTCTGAACTGGCCTGCGTCTCATTACGGACCATTGGCCAAGGGAATGGGAATGAGGATGGGATGGGGGGAGGGGGAGGGGGGGGAGGAGCGGATGACCCTTGCTTCCTCTTGTCTCCTCCACCCGCTTTCGACTTTCGAAACGAGACTGCCTAGAGCCTAGAGTGCAGCACCCTGGCCGGGCTAGCATGGCGTCTTGTTCGTCTTTTTCTGCACAGCTACAGGCTGGTTTGCTGTTGGTTGTGAGTGATGCAGTGATGCGGGAATTACATCGAGGTACAAGGTACAAGGTACGTACGTACATACACTTTCTCTCTCTCTCTCTCTCTCTCTCTCTCTCTCTCTCTCTCTCTGCTGCCGCCGCTGGCTCGGGCAGTCCAACGACCGAAAAACAACAAAAGAGGATCGTCCTCTTGATGTCCTCCTGATGTTCTCCTGATATTATTTTTGTCTCTTGCATGTACCTTTGTACCCGTATGAAACTAGCAGTGTTAGTCTCGTTGTGGTAGTTACTCCTTCCATCCAATGTCATCGAGTCCAAACTCAGAAGCAGGAAGTTGCCTCCTGCTTCTTCCTGTTCCTTCCTGCTCTGCCTGTTCCTTCCTCTTCTGCCTCTTCTTTAGACTCGGGTCAGATTCAGGTACAAGTTGCACGCTGCTCCTTCCTCTTCGTCCCCTGGTGGGGGCCGGGACTGGCGGCTTTCCTTTCTTTGCTGTATCCATCGGATGCTTACACCTCTGGTTCTCCTGTGAGCTTTGGCCTTTGGCTATGGCTTTGGCCTTGGATTTGGCTTGGACTCTTTTGGGCTTTGGCCTGCCTTGGCTTAAGCCCCTTCACCTGTTCCGAAACCCTGCCCAAATTACAGGCCAGGCCAGGGTGGGTAATTGCCCAAACGAACAGGACATCAAACAAGGTAGTTTCCTGGAACATGAGAATATACATGAGATGATATGAGCTGGTTCTTGCCTTGCCTTGCCCTGTCAATGCCTAACCCTACCACCCACGATACATGCAACACGCCCGATGACTTCTGTGAAGAACATACCAAGACCACCGACGTCTTGTTCTCCGTTGTTTTTTCGGTCAGCAACCAAATCGGGAAGTTTTTCTTATTCCTTTTTAGTTATTTATTTTTTTTTAAAAAAAAAAGGGAAAACAATAATCCTTTTGGTGCACTTTCACACAATAAATACAATAAACTCATCTGGCGCTTATACGCATAACCATCAAACAAACATCTGACACAATGTGAACGTGCATTCAGTTCAACCCTAAACCTTAAAACAAAAGCTGAAAAGACCCTTCTCAACGAGCGAGACGAGAGTGCTGACTAGCGCTTGCTCTAGCTCAGGCCAAGACAAGCAGTGCAACACTGCGAAAGTACAGATGAACAAACACACACTGTCCACCAGCAAAGCAATTGCTGGACTTGGTGGAGGTGGACAGCGCGTCAGAGACAGGCGCATACTTGACAGTCTGCGTGAGACGATCAGTACCTCATCAGGCGTTGTTTAAGCTTCTTCTTCTTGGTGCAATGTAGAATCTGGAAACCCGCTTACCAAAGCCCCTCTCCCTCATGGTGTGTTGACAGTTGGCTGGGCTGGGCTGGGATGGCCGATCAGCTCATGCTTTTTTTTTCTGCATGTCTTCTTGTTGATTTCTCCTGCCCCTGTTTCTTGTCCTTCGGCCTTTTCTCCCAGCTGCTTGGCACCCGTCAGTTCCTCATTATCTAAACATAACCTGGCGTCTTTCCTCACCTCCTCGCTCATTTCCCTTTTACCTTTTCCCTTTTCCCTCTTTTCTTGCCCTCTTCTACTCTTCTGTTCTTCATCCTTTTCCTGCTCCAAATTCCAGATCTAGCCTCCTCTTGCACTTCTCTCTTGGCGCTAATATATGAAACTAAGGATGACCCCCTTCTTAATATTATCCCCGGCTAAACGAGGCACCATTCACACCACAAAACACCTGTACCCTTTGACGCTCAGACCCTCTCTCTGTGTTTTATTTTTTTTTCTCAGGGGGGGCCAAAAACTCAACCGTCATTCCCCTGGCTTTGTTTTCTTCTGTTATTTTCTCTTTGTCTGCACCAGGTTTCATCATTTCAACCGAGCCGTCAGTGTAATACGCGCCGGGGTTAGGCAATATCACGTGATCAACACCACCAAACACATACACTAGGGTTAATGACAGCCACCTCCCGTTTCCTCGCTTTGCCTCAGTGTCGAGCGCTAATCCGCGCGACAACCTTCCTGCTGAGTTCCTTTTTCGATTCCTTGTTGTTCTCTTCTCTTCTTCTGAATCCAAAGCGGCAAAAGTTCTTTCTTTTGCGCGCCAGGAATATCAGACGAAATACTGCTTTTTGGCGTCCCCGATCCTAGTGTTCCCCTTTATCGAGATTGGCCTTTTCTAGGGCATCAGGAACAAGAATAAAGAAAAGCACACGCAGACGAGATCAAGTCTTTGGGTCTTGCTATTTGGTTGTCCTGTGTACCCGTTGTGTGTACCCGTGGCTGGGTCTGGCCTGGGCTTTCCCACTACAGAAGCTGGGGGGGGGGACGAGCTTTTCGTCCCAACTTGCCAACTCTATTGCTGTAGCACAAGGGCTTGTCTGTCTCCTGTCTCGTGCCTTGTGTCTCATGTCTTGTGTATTGTACACTTGATAGGCTCGTGTTTTCCAGCCAAGGCGGCTCTCCTGCATTATGCGCCTCTGCCTTTCAGCCAGCCAGTAGACACCGTTTGCTCCCCAAGATGGGGCAATCGTGTGATTCCGGGCGTCATGCTGATTTGTCATGGCGGTGAACATGCACACTAGAGGGGCTGGCTGCCCATGCCCTTTCCAATGCTCTAGCCCTAGCCCTGGCCCTGGCTCTGGCCCGGCCTAGTCGTCCATATGCAGGTGACTGATTCAATTCACACCAGCTACGTCTATCCCATCCATCCATGTGTGCATGTACATGTCGCACATGTCCCTGAGAAATGCATTAGGCGCCCCCACTTCAATCTCTCCCTTCAATCACACTCTCATACTCCTTAACCGCCGCACCTCCCCTCTCGAGCAGGCGCCTTCTCACGCTCAAATCGCCGCTGCTTTGGCTCTTCTTTTGCGGCGTTGCATTCTGCTGCTGGTGAAGGGGGGCAACCCATTTTTTCCCTCTCGGAGCTCCCGTTCCCGGTCCATGTCGCGGAACTGGTAGTTGTCGAAGAACACATCTCGGAGGTTGTCGGCAAAACCCAGGTCGTACAGGTTCTCAATATCGCGGAGACTGTGCACTCGCTGCCACTCCCCGGTGCCTGGATACTGCGGGCCAGGCAGGCTGCCATCCGTTGTCTGTATAATGATCTGCTCGGTGTCTGTCGGCCATCGTGTGATGGCTGGCTCAACCGTAAGATACTTTT
This sequence comes from Thielaviopsis populi, assembly GCA_017591655.1. Taxonomy (NCBI): domain Eukaryota; kingdom Fungi; phylum Ascomycota; class Sordariomycetes; order Microascales; family Ceratocystidaceae; genus Thielaviopsis; species Thielaviopsis populi. Next base: position 8,286 of record JADILG010000025.1, on the reverse strand, counting down.
CCCGCGTCAGAGACATGGCGCGTTTGAAGACGAAGCCGTCCTTCATCTCCAGCCGCCAGTCACCCCACTTGAGCGACTCATTAGTCGTAGTTCCGCAGTAGATTAGAAACACTGTATAAAACAGGAATGCCCACACCATGGGCGAGCAGAGCGTAGCCAGAAGAGAAACCGCGCCGACGCGCGTGTTGTGTTCCAGGCCCCAGCTCCAGATGAGCGTGTAATCTCTCCACGTCATGCCCGCCGGCTTCCATGGCGACCAGAGCGGATACCGGAGCAAGATCTTGTCCTTGAGAATCGAGAACCCCAGCATGCCGCCGTAGCTGGCCAGCACAGCCGTGGACAGTAGCAGCATCACAAAGTACCGGTGGTTTTTTTGGCCCACGCACTTGTTGATGAAGATACAGTGGTGATCCATTTTTGCCACGCATTTCTTGCATATGCTGCAATGTTTTGACCGTGCCGGCTTCAACATGCGGCACGTGTGACAAAACTTGCCCGGGTGGAAAACGGAAAAGTCGTAGGGGTACTGCCCCATGTGGTACACGTGGCTCTCGGCCGTGATATAGCCCGGGTCGCTGAAGGCTGCAAGATACAGAAACACATATGGCAGCACGACTGCTACGGGGCCTAGACAGCGGTTGATCATGCTCATTCCGGGCCATGCCGCAGGAAGATACATGCACTCCGACACGAACAACAGCAAAGAAAAGAAAATCTAGATAGAGAGGTTAGCCAAAAGCACAGGCGCGCGGCGCAGTCATGGATACCGTGTTGCTGCCTCACCAAGATAGTCGGGTGCCTATCATTCATGAGATAGTTTCCGAACCTCACAAGGCCCGAACTTAGCCGGCCTCCGGTCACTGCATGGTCTAGTCTCAGAATAGCCCGCGGCAGCCTGACCGCCAGCAGGCGATTGAGAGCGCCTATTGGTGTGTTTCTTGGGAGCAAAAGAGTCAGCTTGGCCTTCTAGCCTTTTGATGTGTCCGCTGGACTCACCTTAGCGCAGGCAAACGCCCGAAAATGATGACGAAAACCCCCGCAAGTATCACCAGAATGGCAACCAATAGCGTCTGGAGAGCACGCATCGCAGAGGCGGGACTTTGTTTGCTGACGAGGCCAGGAGCCGGCAGCGATGAAGAGCGTCAGTGCTAGAGGCCAATAGCCTGCATCGATAAAGAGTGTCGGGGCTAGAAGCCAGATATACAAGAGAGACAGCAGCGTTTATATGGCGGGATCGTATGCGGCGTGATACTGTGCGTCAATGTTGCGCCATGACTGTGGGCGTCGTCGATGCGACCAAGATGAAAGTGTTAGGTTCTGGCAGAGGACAGTGTAATGAATGGCCTGTGGCTTGGAAAAGGGTTTTCTAGGGTTATCACAGACTGCGTCATTGTCTCTCTCACGTGATACCGCGAGACAAAGCCCCACATGAGCCTACGCGCCTAAACACCAACACCGGCTGTTACCTAAAAGTGGAGGCTTCCACAGCTCCAGCACAGGGCAAATACAGCAACTACCTGGATTGTTCACAATCAAAACACCACTCGCCCAATCACTGTTGCAAACCGGGCCTTGGCTTGATTTGTTTGGCAATTGCCCACTCGTGCCTTATCTGCAGATCCACCGATCTATCTCACACACACACAAAAGGCAAAGTTCAAAATTCAACCCGCCCTATTTTTGCCATCCCCAATTTGTCCCCTATCATCTCCCAAGGCGCGCCAGGCCTGCGTTGCTTCACGCCTGTGTATTCGGCTTGATCCCGGCGTGATACCGGCTTGATCTTGACCGCGCACGCTCCGCACGCTCCGCACGCTTCACGTTCTTCCGGCCAGCCGCCGGCACCATGGCTTCTTCTCCGGCCGACCCCAGCGGAATCTTTGCCGGCCGCTCCTTTTTTGTGGCCCAGAGGGTGCCCGACCGCGCAAATCTCGTCAAAAAAATCCGGGTACGCCATCCTGGAGCCATTTTCTCGGTCGTTCTACCTACTGACATACCATAGGACAATTCTGGCAAAATCACACAGGTGGAGGACGGCTTGGTCATGAGCATCGTGGATCACTCGAGATCAGATGTTTCGCCGCGGGCCTACTCCTACAAGTATGTTCTTGACAGCGTGGAAGCTGGCGTCCGCCAGCACTCGGACAAGTACAAAATCAAGAACATGCGTCCCGCGAAACGACGTGATGCTCCCGCGAAAAAAGGTCGCGCAGTCTTTACGCAAGAAGAAGATAATATCCTCTTGCAGCGGGTCCGAGGCTGCCAACACGCCAGCGGGAACGAAATATACAAAGCACTAGAAAATGAGGTACCTCCAGCCAGTAATCACATTAGTAGAGAGTCGCAGTACTAACCTGCCGTTTAGTTTCCGCAACACCCTTGGTCTGCGTGGCGTAATCGCTATGTGAAGAAGTTGAAGCCGCTCTTGGACATGCAAGCCTCAGTGGCGCGTCAAAAAGAAAAATCCTCGCGGACACAGCGCCCGCCAGCGCGCGATTTATCACAGGATCTGGATGCACCGGAGCTTGCTACTGCTACTGCCGCGGGCGATATCATAGCATCCAAGGCGCACATCATTCCAGCAGTTGTTGCCCGCAGGCCAACTACTGAAGCCCCAGTAGTCCCTGCACACCCAGCGGCTACTACTGGCCCGTCCAAATATAAACGCACATTACCCCCTACTGGCTCAACCGTCCCACAGTCGGCAGCACCCGACTTGGTACCACACAGATCCGTCATGCCAAAGCCCTCTGCAAATCCAGCGGCTTCTGACTCCATCCGGAAGTCTTCAACTAAAGCTTTGACGCGCCCTTCGACTGTGGCTTCTACTTGTCTGCCCCCAGACACAGTTTCCAAACAGTCTGCAAAAAACACTCACCATCTACCCCGCAAGGAGCCTGAAATTGCATCATCATTACGGGCTCCACGTAGAGCCAGCTACAAAGCCGCATGTCTTCGCTCGCCCAATGCACCTGGGCTGGCCTCCCCACGGCCTCTTTCACAGAAGAAGCTTGTGTCTTTGGCAGATGCCCCGAGAGCCGAAGACCAACTCCCTATACACACTCCTGATATCCAGCGAGTTGCAGGGCTCACGGATGCTACGTATAGCGGAGGGATCATACCAAATTTGCACAGCACTGAATCTCCTTCTGTGCTTGCACAAAGAACTCGGACCCTATCTAATCAGTCTAAAAATGAACTTTGGACTATTAGAGAGGAAGCTGGCCTCGAGGAAGCCGTTATGCAATATGTCTTGAATGGCGGCCATTGGCAGGACATCGCCATCTATAAACGCCACGCGCAACAGGTACATCCCGTCTCTTGTTTCTCCCCTGTTTCCTGTCCTCATCAACTAACCTTTTGTTTATAGACAAAGCCAAAGAAACACTCTTGGGAATCCATGAAAAGACATTTTGCAGAGCTTGTCCGCCAGAAGAAGGTTGACATGGACGATTGGTTTCTCCATTCTCAAGCTTCAACACAATCTCGCTCTAATTCTCCGTCATCAGAAATTGAACCAACCCCAGCCCCACAGGCTATTTCCGACGACGATTACATGGTTTTTGCACGCGATATCCAGGAAGACCGAGGCGATCTGGAAAATCCCCAACAGGCTCCTGAGGAAAGCCCTGATACTCCGGACTCACCAGAACAGCCCGGAGATTCTCAGTGGACTATCCTAAAATCATGGGAGGACATACAGCAATTAGTCATGCTGCTTGAAAACTACATAACCATGGACGGTTCCTGTCCCATCACGCCCGTCCGTATCATACACGGGTCTGAAATCAGGTTCACACACGTCTTCAGGGCTGTTTTGCACCAATGTCTCCCACCCAGAAAAGTTGATTGGCTCACTGTAGCCGAATATCTGAGGTTGGACTGGATCATGGCCGATCCCCAAGATTTGGTGGCTAATCTGAAGGAATACTGGAACGTGAATATGCCCCATTGCGTTTCGTACATGAAAAAGGCGCAGGGGATGGCTCGTGTACAGGGAGAAGAAAAAGTCGAGGAAGAAGTCGAGGGAGAAGTCGAGGAAGAAGTCGAGGAAGAAGTCGAGGAAGAAGTCGAGGAAGAAGTCGAGGAAGAAGTCGAGGAAGAAGTCGAGGAAGAAGAAGAGCTAGAAAATGAGGCCGAGGCGGCAGCTGCTGAAGAGGCGGCATACTCTCAACATTTGCAGGAAGGAATGGAAGATGAAGCACTCCCAGAACTACATTCCGGGCCGAAAGAACGAGTCGAGCCACAAGCAGACACTCACGATCAAGATATTCAAATGGATGTCGACCTCACTGAGCCTATTCCAACTAATGAGCCAATGTCGGAAGTTGTACATCAGCCAGACACCACATGCAGCTCATCCGACCCATTCGAGCCTCCTCCGTCCGCTTTCCGACAACAAAAAAGACCAAGGCCCATTGACGATGTGATTCCCTCTACTCCTGGCCTATCACCCTATGAACCCACTGCTTCTGACGATGCGCCTGCAGCGAAACATCGCAAGATGAACGTCGAGCCCGAGACACAGGATTTCCAAATCGACATATCGCCTTGCCAGCAAATCATGTCGGAAATCGACCATCATTTCCCCCCTGTTACCAAACCTAAACCAGCAACAATGGCAGAGGGCGCAAAGGACAAACCCAACGCCGTGAACTCTGGGCCTCCAGAGAGCTCCTTTGTGGAGCAGCGAAAGGCGCCAGCAATGCAAAAGCCCGGTGTTGCGCCTCAGGAACACCCCTTAAAGCCCCAGGAACAGCATCAGAAGCCCCAGGAACACCCCCCAAAGCCACAGGAACACTGCCGGAAAAACCTACCGCCCAACTTTGCCGCGAAAGAGCCTTCCAAACCTGCCCTTTCACGACCGGCATTACCCCCACATCCTACTGAGCAGAAGCTGCCGTCCCAGCCGGACAGTTACAATCCTCATATCAGCAACCACGCTCAGAATGTGGCCCGGTCCAAGCATACTATTTCGCAGCCGCCGACCAGCTCTGCACCCCAACGACTCCCATCGTCATCACGGCCTACCGAGCGGAAGCAGCCGATCCAAAGGAATAGATACACCTATCATACCAGCAACCATGCTCAGAATGTGGCCCGGCCCCAGCATACCACTTCCCAGCTACCAAGCAGCTCTGCACCCCAACGACACGCACCTTCGTCTACGCGAAAGCATACCCCAGCGCCTGCCGAAAATGATCCTCTGGCTGAATATTACCATCGCTGGGTTCGGAAAGGGTATCCCGGCGAATATGTCAAGACCGCTCTCTTCATCACCACGCTCAGCACCGGGCCACTGACATATACAGTGCTGCAAAATCTCAAGAAGGGCAAGGGTATCCCTGACAATATTCCGGGGGTGTGGACTAGAGATGACGACGCATGTCTAAAGCGATATGACAGTCCAGACATGGACTATGAGCCTGGAAGTCCACGGAAGAAACAAGAACACGCCCGCATCCACCGGGCGTACAATAGGCTGGTGGAGAAACACGGAAAGGAACGGGTGGATTTGCGGCTTGACTTTTTGCAGAAGGCCGATGACTTGGAAGGCCGCTACTGAGAAGTCTGGCTCCGCGGGCGCATGCTGGTGGGTGGTGACGTCGTTTTCTGATGTGTGGGACATTACAAAGGGTTGTACCGGAGTCGGGAGCGTGATTTCTTTTTCTTAGCCTGGTCACTTAGATGGGCCATTTGATGATGTTTTTCTTTTCTTTTTTTCCTGTTTTCCCTTTTTCCCTTTTTTTTCTTCTTTTTTTGTTTGTTCTCACGATATCACTGGACAGTAGATCCGTTTGTATGCTTTTTTGCTTCATTTTTAGCAGTTGCCAGATTTCGCATCTTCGTTGAAGTGCGTGCAGTAATAGCCTTAAGAGGCAGGAAGCTCCGTTTGTAGATGAATCTCGTGATCTATCCAATTAGAGAAAGTGCGGGCGAAGGCTTTTCGCGCCTTCCTATTGTGCCCAGATGTAGAGTTGGGTTACCCCTCTTTAAGAAGTACTAGTCAGCCGTGATCTTCCATTCATCAGGCTTGCAATCTTCATCGACCACCAATACAGGCTCTCGACGAGACGAGCAACTCCAGCCAAGTTTATCACGCATTTGCTACCCGACTTCATTGTGTGACGCTGCATCATGAGAACCCTACTCCACCAGCGTTACTGCTACCTGCTACTTGTGCTCTCAGCAGCACAGTTTGTCGGTGCCAAAGTCTGGCCATGGCGTGGTGAGAGCCACCCCGACATTCTCTGTAAGAAAGGTCGGGTATCGTCGTCATCACACCGCTGCTAACTAACCAATCGAGCCACAGCCCAACTAGACTTGTCCCAGTACCACACTCTCGATTCTACACCGAAAATCCTAGATGCCGCTCTTGCAGAGCTTGCGACTCTCGAGTCGCAGCCCTTGTGTCACCGCACGGCGGCCCTCTTCCTCATAGACGACTGCCACCTTCTCAACGGCAAAAATGAGGCTACTGTGCTGACAGATACGGGCCCCCAGATCCGCGACTTTGTCGACTCGTATGCCGCCAGTCTGGCCATCTGTGATCTCGAGCGCGGAGGCTTTGCTATTCCCCATTCTTGTGCCAAGTTTCAGGAGAAGGAGCTGGCCGAGGCTGCGACGGCAGCAGCCGCCAGGGGCAGCGGCGCACCGAAAATGGTCCTCACGACTGCAGAGATCAGGGCGTGCTTGAGCGGCCTGTCCAAGTCAGACTCGGCGTGGAATACCTGGGTCAGCTATCGCCACAAGGCCCTGCACTTCTGTGAGGTTGCAAGAGTAGACAATGAAAAAGGTATGTTGGTGCTGGTGAAGATGGTAGGATGATCAACCGGGCCACTTACCAATCGTGATTAGTCCACACTTTGGCTGTACATAAGCGCCTAGTACAGGTTTTGTCCAACCTCACATCTGGGCTGGAGACTACAATATCGGCCCGGCTGCGCATGCTGGACTCAAGACTCGAGAACATGGAGAAGTTGGAGACCCGATTCAACAGCATCTGGCAGCAACTCTTGAAAATAGAAACGGTCATTAGCAGCCGTATATCAAATAACATCAAGGTATCTCTCCAACGCATCACCTACGGATGGCAGAAACTGACATTTTCAATGTAGGCGTCGTCCGACATGCTAGCTAGTACTTTAGACAAGGCTGCTGCCCTCGATCGGTATATTAGCTCACTAAGCGACAAGGCCCGCTCACAGACTGATGAACTAGCGGAGCAGGGACAAATAGCGATTGTCCGCATGTCATCGCAAGCTGACGAGAGTCTGTCGAAGCTTGAGCTAGCCCTGGTATCCTCGGTGCAGTCTGCCGTGCAGCTCTCGCATCAAATTGTGAGGGCCCTGAGTCCCGCGAACCTCGAAATCAGTTGTGGTTTTCAGTATAGGTGTAAGACTAACATCCAAAAGGAACTTTCAGGCCAACGCATAGAGAAAATGGAGCAACGCCAGGAATCTCTGGAAGAGGTACGTAGAATAGATGTCCGTACAACACAGGCTACCCTACCTGCCGTGGTAAAGCGGGTGCTTGACTCGGACACGACGCAGCGGGTCCGCATGGTGAATCCTTCTATATGATCAAATCGAATCTAGATGAGAGAGAGAGAGAGAGAGAGAGAGAGAGAAAACACATCTTGAACTGGACTGACTGACATGTTTCTTTCTGTCTGTTGCCCTGTTTTTTTTGCACAGGGAATACAGCATCTAGTAGCCATCACCTCCACCCTGGCACATAAACACAACGAGCACGCGCAGAGTCTCAGCAATGTCACCGAGCAAACGTCCGAGATTCTCCGCTCACTGGAGACTGCGGCACTTTCAGTGTCAACTTTGCACAGCTCGGCTATGGCGTATGGCTCCAGAAGCATTTTTTCCCTGTGGCCGTTTGCCGTGTGTCCCGCGACAACACTAGTGCTGGGGTCGTACGGGCTGCAGCCGTCTGCTGTGCGAAACGTGATGCTCGTCACATTGGGCGAGGGCTTTGGGGCGGGGATTTGGGCGCTAGAAAGCATGGCGGGAGATCTCTCGGCGGTCAACAAGGTATGGCAGGTATGGGCTCCCTGGTCGGGGCTTGCGAAACGGATGGGCGAAAGAGAAAAGAGGGATGTTATGGAGAGCGAGGATCAGATTGGTAGGCCAGTGCATGCTGAGCAGAGGCTGGGTAAAAAGGCAGACACTAATATGAAGATTGGAGAGAGAGAAGTAGTAGAGCCTGAGGTAAAGACTTGAGGCGTCTTTTTTTTTTTTTTTTTTTGGGGGGGGGGGGGGGTTGTCGTACGGA
>JADILG010000024.1:0-77330 GCA_017591655.1 Thielaviopsis populi | reverse complement strand
CCCCCCCCCCCCCCCCCGTACATGTCTCGGCAGTTGTTTTTGGTGCTTTGAACCAGAAAGTAACCCTTATTATGTGATATTTTGATTATAACCCTAGTCAACCCCGACTCATATTCAACGTCAAGTTGTAACCAATTTTGATGCTTGTTTTTACCTGTCCCTTTATCAGCGATAGAAATCGGCTCACCCCAATTATGCACCTTCCTTGATATTACACGTGCCCTTTTCACGGTGACCCTTCCACTCCTGCTCTGGCTGTTGGCCTACTCCAGTTCCCGATGGAGCTGGAGTAACTCGCAAGTCACCCGATTTCATTTTCGCCGTGACTGGGTCCTTTGGCAGATGCATCGAGGACTTGGCCGTCAAGTGTACAGTCCCCACGAGAGCATTGGCCGAAGAAACGCGAGGAGGGATAACCATGATCGATGCTGCGAGGGCGATTGGGGCTCCTGTGCAAAGCTCGGGCTTATCGCTGTAGGAAGGCTGTAACTCGGGCTGTAGTGTGTATGAGTGGATGCCATAGGCATTTAGACATTCACCAACTATCTTTGCCTTGGATGCAAACTCGGAGATAGTCACATCAGACACTGTGAGATGGATGGAAGCCACAACTACTTCCTCGTCCAACCGCCACACATTCAGTTGATGAACCAATGTGATGCCCGGAATCTAGTGTTGTTAGCTTGGACTGTGCTGATACTGTGCTATTGCATCTTGATAAAGAATTGCATGGCTTACTTTTTCTAAATCGTGCTTGATGTCTTGAAGATCCATTCCTTCTGGTGCCGTTTCCATGAGAATCTTGCCACTTTTCAGAGCGACTCGCACAGTCGTCAGCATTATCATGACGGATATGAAAACACCTATGGCAGGATCGATGTAGTACCGATTTGGATTATGAAACTTCCATATTACAGCACCAGAGGCTATGACGCCAATGTTGTTAATTGCATCGCCAGCGACATGAATCAGAACACTCATCATTCCAAGATCATGAGTGGGACTTTGAAGGCAGTTGGCTTTGACATGATGATGCATGTGGTGGTCGGTGAGAGGCTGTGAAGAGAGGTCAGGGGGTTGTTTTGTAGCAATACGAATATGAGCGGGTGAATATTTACTGTTTCGCTACCCGCAGAAGTACGCCCGAGAGAGAGATTTGGTTCGTGTTCATGGGGGCTCGAGTACGAGTTGGGGCGAGAATGTGAAACCTCACAACTATAGCTGCTCTCATCAGCACGATTATGACTGTGACCATGATCGTGATTGTGAACATGGCCGTGACTCTGGCCGCTGTGGCTGTGGTCTATAGCTTGTTAATTCTCATGTGCTTGGGTATGTAACTTGTCATGCGTTGAATGCTTACCATGAAGAAATGCCATCATGATGACATTCAGACCTAGTCCGACGGAGCCGACTATCATAACCATCATTGGGTCTTGTATTTCTATTTTATATGAGCGTTATAATTATTTTGATGGGCTGAAGTCCAGTGATCTCGAACATACCTTCCATGTTGATGAATCTTTGGATAGATTGGACCAAAATGCTTACTGCTAAGCCGATCAAGATTGCGCTGTTGAAAAAGGCACCGAGAACTTGAGCCCGCAGCCAGCCAAAGGAGAAGCCTTGAGGGGCAGTCGTATCGGAGGAGACCTAAAAGTTGTTAGATGACGAGGCCACATATTGCGTGCGGTACATCTTACCAAGACTGCAGCAAGGGCTACAACAAAACTAATGACATCGTTGAGCTGTGAGCAGAGTTAGACGACAAGTTGCGGATCGGGTATAATATGTACTGACGTAGTGAAAAGCATCGGCAATCAGCGCAAGAGATCTGGTTCTCAAGCCGACTGTGTTGATTTATTGTTAACAAACTTGCAGGTTGATAACGAGACGTATTGGGAGATATGGGCAGGCAAGGTGCTTCAGGGAGCCAGAGGTATGGACGCCAACAAAGGACGTGGGGAACTTACTAGCAAGCTCGGCTAGAAAAAAAGCAAAAGATATGGCGATCGTTATGATCAGCCGCCACTTTTTGGTGTTCAGAGATTGCTTCTTGCGGGCCATTTTCAAACTGCAAGAGATCTAGATCGAGCACCGGGGAGGGAGTGAGGTACAGATGTCGTGTGTGAAGAACGACAAGGGAAATGCGTCAAAAGGACGGAAGTGCAATGCCATGGAAGATATAAAAAGAGCAGTGAGTGGACAAGACGAGATTCCGATCATGGGAAGACCAGCCTCTGAAAAGTTGCAAAGCCGGCCCAACTCCTCGAGGGTGGGCGTCAAGATCTCAGATGCATGAAGCAGGAAGAGGAAGGAGGAGAGGGGAAAGAAAAGAGCAAAAATAAAGATAAAATCATGTGGTGTGTTTGTCATTTTGTCACTGAAGGGGTTTTCCGGGCGCTCAAGTGGCATGGACAGCAAGTGTGGCACAGAGAAGCACGCCCAACGTTGATGATGAAGAACAAATCACAGCGGGTGAAAACAGGAGTGGAAGAGGTGAAGATGGTTACACAGAAATAGAGGGGGCTGGAGAAGTAGTGTATTCTGCTATGTCCCAGCGGGAAGGAAGTGAAAAACTCGAAACGGTTCCTACCCAAAGCGAGAGGCTAGTGGCCACGTATGTAATTGCCTTAGAGAGAATCATCACCAGAACTCATCTCTAGGCAAAGATAATGTGTATCCTTGTAGCCAACCACCATGTGAGGAGTCTGTGATAGCCACACAGCCTGGCCGAGACGTGATATTGTATTGCTGCTGGTACAAGATGATCAGACAAGGGAAACTCCGTCTTGTCATCTGCATGGCGCACAAGGGGAACACAGCGGATCTTTGTGAAGGCTACTTGGCAGCACTTGGCCTCCAAGCCCGGTACTTCACGCTTGTACCATTTCACCGAGCTTAAACCTATTTGGGGGAGGGGGGGGAGGCTGTAGACAGTCGATGTAGGAGTAGCACGTGCTTGATGCCGACTTGCCTGCCATCTTGTCATCTCATGTTTGAGGCTTGTTGTCGCAGACATGCGCTTTCTGTGAAGAAAGCACCAGAATGCAGACTAGAACTGGCAGATAGCGTTCTGATTCTGTCTTCCAGACGTCAAACAACAAGATAGAAGCAAGTCCATGATGGACGTAGCCTTTGCTAGTATCCAGGTCTCAAGCTTGAAATTCATGACAGGCATTTCAAGTCACGGCTGCCTGGTTCCACACGTGTACAAGCACAGAGTACCACATAGCACAACACTGACAGAAGCTAACATGATGCCAGCCCTTTAGTATCCATCCCCCTACTTTATAATGCGGTACTTCTTTGCCCATGCTAGTTTCCTTGTATCAATTTATGTCGCGGTTCCTAGCGTATCGTGCTGTTTCCCTGAGTTTCATGGACTGTAGCCGCTTGACTTGCAGGCACTAGCATCCCATATAATTTATCCCAAGCATAATAGAGACCTCACTCGTGCTACCCTTCACCGTCAAGGGGAAGGGCGGACGGGACGGGGGAGACTGCAGGACGCAATGTTCTGTTCCTGTCTACCCTGGCTCACGCAAATGGCAGTACCTGTGTCCATTCTCCATCCAACAACATGACACTTGTTTCTGGTTCTCTTTCTTTTCTCGAATGCCTCTCTGAGGAACACCACCTGTGAATTCTTTTCTCCTTCGGTTGTGGTGTGGTGACCTTTGTGTAGGGTGGGCGTCTAACGGTAGCACTGCAGGCCGCACAGGCACAACACAGCAACGCAAACTACGGCGGCCATCAAGGTGTTCGGACAAGAAACTCCGTGTTTGGTCTGGTGCATCTGGCAAAGAGGACGGGGAAACGGGAATACAACGCGGGCGACGCAAATGTAGTGCATCATGTGAGATGTCTACTGACAAGTTTGCAGAATCTCATGTTTCACAAACGTCGCTGGGGTTAGGCGGCATGGCTAGGGTTTGTCCGCATGACTAGGGTCAGTCCGGCGCCACATGCGGCTGAAAAAAGAAGGCGGTGAGCTACACGTCGCGATTCTGCCAGCCCATGGACAAGCTTGGAACTTGGCTGGCAAGCCAAATGTCCAACAAAGCTTCATTTGCAGGTATCAAGGATGCCATCTTTGGTTTGATGTCAATTGTCTCAAGAAACAACAAACAATGGATGTGGGCTTTGGGGGAATGAGCCAGTTATTATTGCTAAAGTGTTGAACGGGCCTCGGACGCCTGTCATCATTCCATTTCTCTCATATCGACATATCGACCACATTGATACTCGCCTGCTGCTCTCTTTTCTCTTTTACCCACGGACGAAGCCTTCATTGCCGATATCCACGCTTCGTCTTATCATGAGCCGTCACTTGCCTCGCCGCAACTTGGCCAGCCATCTGCGCCAGGTTAGCAGAGGTAGCGGCGATAAGTCTCCTTTGTCTTTTCAGCGCACGCGGTCTCCCGACTCGGCCGCATCGACGGCGGCCTGCTCAGCTAGCGGGCGCGCTGGCTTGCTCTCGCGGCGATGCACTGTTACCGTCAACGAGGGCTACTCGCCTGACGATGTGCTGCTCAACTTTGACCTGGTGGGCGGCGACATCAAGCCTGGCCAGCTGATGGCCATGACTGTGGTCACGGAGAAGGAGAAGGGCGCATTTGGCGAGGAGCTGTCGAGGTCGACGAGCGGCGGAGACAAAACAGCTGCTGGCTCGGCGGGCGGCGGTGCGGGGATGCCTGGGCTCTCCGAATCCGAGACCTATGGTAAACGCTACGTGTTTGTTGCTAAAGACATGTCGCGCGAGCTCAAGATTCGACATCCGCAGGTTGAGGTCTATGCCGTCAAGCACATCACAGACAACTTTGGCATGAAAAAGGGCACTTCTGTCGTGTTGACAGCTGTACGTTGAAGCCCGTGCGAGATTTTGCCAGGACCTTTCCTGATTCAAATACTGACAGCCTCCTTTTCTAGATTGACTCCTCAAATCCCGTCGTTGAAGCTGGATATGTCGAGATGAGCTTCCGTGACCAGTACCTGTCTCGTTCTGACATGTGGCGCTTGGCTGTCGATGAGCTGACCGACACCACTGTCTACCGCGGCCAGTCGATCCTCTTCATGGGCACTATTAAAGCCACAGTCACTTCTATTTTCGTCGGCAAGGAAAAGGTACACTCGGCCTTCTTTACTCGCAACACACGGCCAGTCTTTCGAAGCGAAAGTGCTCGCTATGTTCTCTTTATCCAGATGGCCCGCGAAATGTGGGACTTTGACGCCGAAGGCTCTGGCGAGATCATGTTTAACAAAGTGGTCAACGGCTTTCTTCCGGCCCTCTTCAAGAAGTGGGCTCTGCTCAAAGCGCACCACCGCGTCACCATCGTGCTCTTTGCGCGGGTCGAGTACGACTTTGGTCTATCGGCGCAGTTTGTTTCGGGCGAACTCGGCGAGTACTACACTGGTATCCAGCCATCCGGCGAGCGCCGGCCCTACAAGGACTTTTACAGAGTCGTCGTCAGCGAGATGGCTAGCGGCGAGTGGACGACCATTCTGTACGAGTTGAAGAAAGAGTTCAACTATTTCCGGCGTGATATCAGCATTCATCATTTAACAGCTCCCGGAGTTCTGGCCCCCTTTGCGGCAGTTGACGATGAACGTGCTACACTCAACCAAATCAAGGCCGAGTCGTCTTTTGCCATGTATGGCAACTTTCTAGAAGCAATCACAATGGCCTCTGTGCTATTCTCGCACGATTATATTGACCGAGATCTCAACCATACCGGCGTCTCTCTTGTAATCATCAGCCCAGGCCCTGGTGTCTTCGAGGTGGAGTATGAGACTCTTCGCAAAACTACCGAGAGTCTAGTTGGCAATGGCATTGGCATTGACTTGGTGTGTGTTCCCAAGCTGCCTCTTCATTCAGTACCGCTCTTCCGATATCGCACGCGGCAACTTCTGGAGGATGGCAAAGAGCGCTGGATCCGCAGCCGCGAAAGTACACCACGAGGCCCCAATTCTATTGTGGGCAGCTATGTGTCAACCACCGAGTCTATCTCTCCTGCGAAAACCGTGACAGCTGGCAGCGGACACATGCGGCATGTGGATTCCTTTGCATCGACAACGAATGCAGCCACTGAAGAATGGAGCTATGCAGTGCCTCAATGGCTGCACGTGGCGTTTTGGACGGGAACTTCCGAAGAGGCACTGTCTTATCAGGGCATCGTGCTGGCGGTGGCAGGATCTAATGACGGCAACGACGACGGCAAGCCAAATGCTAGCTCTGACAACAACGAACATAATGGTCTAGGCAACGGTGGTGGCAGCAAGAATAGCGACGATGACTTTGTCATCCGCTGCCGAATGTATGGTCTACAGATGCGCAGCGTGCTTGAAACAAACGAAATCGATATCGCACCGCTATTGTCCGACCCGGCCTTCCCCAAGAGCCTGTTGGATATGAACTGGACCGGACGAGAAGCCAGAAAGGCTGTAGAGAGCAACGGTGATGGGTCCGTTCATCTGCCGGAACTGGAGCCGTTTGATACTCTGAGCCAAAGAGTCTCTGGGATGACCATGTCCCGCCTGGAAAAGCCTCTACAAGGAGCTAATCGTAAAATTGACTATCGCAAGATCTCTAGTCTCTTGGCTGACTACGACAGCAGCCATGCTAAACTCCCTGCAACCAGAGGCCAGAAGACAAACTGGGACGATGAGTTCCAGCGGAGAATGCCCGGTGACTCTTCAAGTGTCTTTGGCTCCTCGTTTCCAGAAAACCAGCAAGGGTCGCGGGGGGGTACCGCACTCGGTCAATCTAGCCGCAAAATGTCCTTCAACTTCAATGACATTGAACGGCCGGGCCGTAGACGGGGGAGCATGGCAGCGCCTGTTCATGGCAGCCACGGCAGTACCTTGCGCCGCTCAGATGGCTTTGACAGAATGGAGTCGCCTGGCTCTGCTGTCGGCTCTGTGGCTGGATCTGTAGTAGGCTCCATGGTTGGATCTATGACGTCAGTAGCGCCCAGCCGGACCAGTGCGAGTACAGTCACGGCACAGAGCAGAGCGCCCAAGTTCATGCGCAATATCAGCTTGGGCCAGCACGGATTCGGCATTGCTGCTCCAAAAGCAGCTATTGCCAAGCCCAGCCTGGAAACCATCACTGTTGTCAAGGCTCCTGGGTCGCAGAGTCTCGAGGCCGGTTCGGCAGCTCCTTTGACTAGTGCGAGTTCCGTACGACCATCTCCTCCTCTTTCTGTGGCCTCGCAGTCGTCACCCAGGATCGAAAACTGGCCCTCCATTGGGGGCACACCATCGACTACGCCTAGCATCCCAATATTGAAACGCAACATGGGCTCCGTGACCTCTTTACAGCAACTACAGGCCGAGGCCTTGTCGTTGACTCCCCGAGCCTCTGCTGCTCGCACAAACACGACGATGTCGAACAAGACAACTACCAAGGAGGACCCAGAAGTCGTATACTCACAGATGCTCCAGAATGATGTTGGCCGCATGTACAACTACAAGCTGCGTATGGGTGCATTGCCCAACATGCATCACGGTAGCTCCCGTGTACAAAACGACCTGGGCGCGTCACCCAACAACCACGGTGGCAGCGGACCATTCCATGCGAACAATCACGGCAAACACGAAAAGCACAAAAACACGGCAGCCGTGTCGCCTTGGCTGATGCTTCTGAATCCCTCCAACCCGGACCTTTCCAAGGTAGATGATGCGACGCAGTACCGCCTGTGGCAGCATGTTTTCCCGCATACGTCGCGCATGCGGGTCATGAAGTGGAAGGCCCTCTGTTGCCCTGCTGCAGTGCCTCTGACGACCGAGTATTTCCCAACACAAAAGGAGTTTGAGACAGACTGGCAGTGCATGCCATATAGCATTGCGCAAAATGGTGATGACGAGTTCATTCCGGAGGATCCCAAGCCGCGTGAGGAGTTCTTGCGCGAGCTCATTTCTCTTCGCTTCTCACAAGGCTTCCAGGTGGTTATTGGGCCGGCTGTGGCCCGGGCCTTTGGCCAGAAAATGCTTAAAATCGGTGACATTTTTTCCAAGGACAGCCAAGTCGAGGACGGTACAAGCATCTTCATGAGCGCCGGCAACTCGATTCACCAGCTCTCATGCTCCAACGGCACCGAGATTGAGGTCAACATCTACACGCGCAAGCTGGACCCCACCGTGTACTCGTCTTCCATGCCTGCAATCTACCGGCCGGCCATTCGCACGCTTCTGGATCATGAATATGAACACCGGGCTATGAACATGGCGACATACCGGCCCGACCTCAACTGGAACCAAGTCGACTCGTACATTGCTGGCCAGACCGAGGAGATGACGGATGTGCTGCGTTTCTGGAGGGCGCGCTTTGTCCTCATTCCCATGGTGGCTCGACAGGGGCCACAGGAAAAGGCGCAGAACGGCTACAGCTGCGAGGAGATCCGGCTCGAGGGGATCAAACGGCTAGCGCAACTGTGGCAGCGCCACCGCTTTATTTCACCTACCGAGAGGCCCTTTATGCCTATGGGGTCTTCTCGGCGACGCAGAGACCCTAACCCACTAGACATTGTGTACAAGACCGAAGACCCGTCGCTGGTTATTGCTGCTGAATATGATACGCTTCCGCTTGTTGAAGGCCCTGACGGGCCGCGACGAGGCCAGCAGCTGTCCAGCCGCGACGGCTTCCGCAAGACGTCGCTGAACCTGGCGGCTCTGGCCGAGGCGATTCAACAGCCGGTCGAGCTGGGTGGCATCCGGATGCAAAACCGGCGCTGGCATTTGCGCATGCACTACAACTGCTTCATTGGATCGGATATGACGACATGGCTGCTCGACAACTTTGACGATCTTGAAAGCAGAGAGGAAGCAGAGATGCTGGGCAACCGTCTGATGGCGTCGAGATCGGCGTTCGATGATAAGGACAAGGACAAGGACAAGGACAAAGACAAAGATAAAGATAAAGACAGGGACAAGGACAAGGACGACAAGGAAAAGGGCTTGTTCATGCACGTGCAGCAACGCCATCCGTTCCGCGACGGCCAGTACTTTTACCAGATCACGGCAGAGTATGCAAAGCCAATCCCGCAGAGCTGGTTCAATCCACGGCGCAAAGAAAAGGACAAGGAAAAGGAAGCCCCTTCAGTCCCGGCGACGCCGCTGCTCGACGCCATTGGCATGCACCGGGAGTCGTCGGCCACTTCCTCCCACTCCGTTATTGACGACTCTCCACCGCCGGTTAATGCCGGCCTTGCTGGTAACATGAACAACACCATACACACGCCCACGATGATGTCGTCTACAGCCACGTTCCCCCCCGTGCAGACTGCCTCGGCCTCGCGCACGTCCAAGCAGAAAACGAAACTCAAGCAAAGCGCCAAACCCAAGCCTGTTGTCATGCTCAGCAAGGTGATGAAGTATGACGTCGACCACCGCAAGCGGTCGTACCGGCCTGAGCGAATCAACCTACACTACGATCGCTTACACAACCCCGACAACTGCTACCATATCCGCATTGACTGGCTCAACACCACGGCCAAGTTAATTGAAGACGCTGTAGACGGCTGGGCGCGAGAGGCGGCTAACTTTGGACTGCGTCTGGTTGAAGTGCCCATCAACGAAGCCAGTGCCATTACCGACCAAAACCCGTTCCGCCGACCCTTCCGCATTCCGCTAGCCTTTATCCCACCGGACCAAGAACAGCAGCAGCAACACCAGGCAGATGGCCGTATCATGGACTCTGCAGCCAGCGTAGCATCAGTGTCATCTTCATCGGTGACGCAGACGCCGCATCTCGCGTCGACTCAGCCTCCAGCGCCGAGCATCTTCTCTCCGCCCTTCTCCCTGGCAAGCAACACGCACCGTTTCTTTTTCCAGCGCGAGATTCTGCGGCGTTTTGATTTTGTGCTGGATGTAGAGGCGGCCGCTAATTTCCCTACGTCTGTTGATGTGCGGTATTCATGGGGAAGCCCAGACTACCGCTACTCGCAGTACATTCACCGCACCGGCTGTCTCCTCGCGCAGATCACTGAGGACGGCGATTTCCTGCTGCTGGAGAACCACCTGTTCTCCAACCGGGGCGCGACCAAGGAAAAGTCGATGGCCGTGGACCGCGCAGCCAACCTGGCGACGTTCCCACACCTTGCCCTGCCGCATCTTGGGACAACGGACTCTCCTCGCCTGAAGCCGACATTCCGAAACTCGCCTGCATTGCGGCCGGTGTTTACCAGTCCCATGGGCGGCGAAGGCTCTAGCTCTGGCTCTGGCTCTGGCTCTGGCTCTGGCTCTGGCTCGGCGGGACCCAAACAGGCCATGTTCGACCTGGTGATGGACGAAATGATGGACTTTTGCACGGACGAAGAGGCTCTGGAAATGTTCTACTACGAGGTCATGGAGCATGAGTTTGTGGCGCAGTCGCCCTGCCTGAACCCGATCGATGCACCCGACAGCAAAAACAGTCGGAACGGCAGTCTGCGCGACCGCGGCGATGTGCGGGACAGCAAAGGCAAGGCGCGCGAGGCCCTAGAGGTGGTGCCCGATGCGAATATCCCGTCGCTTGGCTTGCCGCCCGCTGTGCTCGATCTGTCGGAGCTCGGTGCTGGTGCAAATGCCAGAGGGGGTGGGCTAGGCACAGGAGGCGGCGTGGGGTCTGGGCTGGGCCCTGGCATGGGTCCTGTGCAAGCACAGACATCGAGCCCGGCGAGATTAGGGGCGTCAATGGCGCTGGGCATGGGCTTGTTGCGTCGGGCAAGTGTGCAGACAGACCCCAAGGCGACGTGATGAATTTCGATTAGGGTTGATGCAGGTGGATATTATGTAATCAGCTTCAGCGAAATGAAAATACACAACAAAATGCAACCAATCGCCGATATGGTCTCAGCCTCGCCTGTTTCTGTCCGCTCTTTTGTCAGCCTTGCCCCCTCCCCCTCCCCCCCCCTCCTCCACAAATTTCCTTCAGCCTTGTTGTGCCAGGCTTTGCCCAGACTCTAGCGAATCACCGCCTCGCGCCCAGGGACTGGTGGCGGCGGGGGAAGCCAATAAATAGCCGCCTGACTCCCCGCTTTCAGCATGCGCCCAGTCCTACTGCGGCGCCCATCTACGCTGATGCTGTTGCGCCATTCTAGATCTGCCTTCAAGTGCCGCAGGACTGTGCTTAGCGCCCGGCGTTGCCCTGTACTCACCACGCCACTCTCGCTGCGTGAATCGCCATTCTCATCTTCGGCCTCAGCTTCGGTCCAGGCGTCTCTGTCGCCGTCACAATGGAACGCCGACGATACTCGCATTTCGCATTCCATCTCCGATATGGAAGTTTCGTTTGAAGAGTCTGAGCTCCATGCTCCGTCTCGCCTCCGCAAATCCCGATCCCGCTCCCAATCCGCCACCCGGTCGCCGTCTCCCGCTGCCTCGACAGTCCCGTCGACTCCCGCTACCTCCACCCCGGCCTCTGCCACGACCTCCTCTACCTCTATTGCTGCCGCCCTGAGTCAAACAGGAAGCCCCAGCCGCAACTCACCCCAGCGCCGTTGCAGAAAGCCGCGCTTTGTGCCGTCGGAAGAGCAAAAGCGCATTGTCGAGGTCTCCAAAACCCACAATGTCCTTGTCTCGGCGCGTCCTGGATCCGGTAAAACGGCAACCGCCGAGGCGCTGGTGGCTGGCGCTGCTGCTAATGAGCGCACGGTCATCTTGACATATTCCCGACGCCTGTGCGTAGAAACGAAGCAGCGGCTGGAAAAGTACGCCGGGTCTTGCGCCGTGCTCACATTCCACGCAATGGCCTGTCGCCTGTTTGGAACGTCTCTGCATACCGACGCACAGCTGCTCGCAGAGCTTCAACGCCTCAACACCGGCGAGGCCCCACCGCTGCACTGGACCGGGCGGCCCTTTGACATCATTGTTCTCGATGAGTTCCAGGATTGCACGCCACTGCTGTTCTGGCTCATCTGCATCTTCATCCGTGTCAACAACCACGCCCTGGGCAGATCAGCGCGCCTAGTTGTGCTTGGCGATGAGAAGCAGGCCATCTACGGCTTCCGCAGAGCCGACGCCCGGTACCTCACCTATGCCCCCGACCTTCTCGGGCCCTTGTCACCACAGTACCCGTGGGCGAAACAGACGCTCAGCAAGAGTTTCCGCCTGTCATACCAGACCGTAGACTTTGTCAATATGGTGTATCTCGAGGGAGAAAAGTACATGCTCGGCTCGAAACAGGGGCCCATGCCTATCTTTTTGAATGCAAATCCCTTTAATCCAGGGCCAGTTGCTGCCAAGATACTACCGCTTATAAGAAAGTACGGTGCCGAAAACACGGCCATCCTCGCTCCGTCCGTGCGGGGCAACAAGATAATTTCCGGCCTGGTCAACTACCTGGCCGAGGAGTGCGGAGTGCCTATCTCCGTATCCATAAACGACGACGCGCCGTTAGACGAGCGCGTCATTGACGGCAAGCTGTCTGCCGCCACCATTCATCAGTTCAAAGGAAGCGAGCGGGATCTCATCATACTCATTGGCGTCAGCAACCACTCGTACTTCAACTACATTGCACGTGATGTCCCCGATGACCGCTGCACAAACCAGATTTTTGTCGGCCTGACGCGTGCACGTGAGCAGCTTGTCGTTGTGAACCACGCCAAAGAAAAGCTCTTGGCCTTTCTGTCTGTCGACGACATACCCGAGGCTGCCATCTGGGACAAGACCAGAGATATCAGTTTCACTGACAACGAGCTGATCTATGGCCCCGAGCCTGGCCGGCCCGTCCAAGACGGCCTCGCACTCAACGTTTCGACTACAGTGACAGATGTAGTGCGTTTCATTCCCGACGAGGAGCTGCAGGCTGTCATGGAACAGTACTTGGACATCCGTGTCATCTCACCTACCCTTCCCGAAGACGAACAGATTAACCTCCCAGTTGTCATCCCGACTAAATGGAACATTCAAACACCCAAGCCCAAGACGGCTGATGATGTTGAAGAGAACGAGTTCTATCCGCAGGACAACTGGAGCTTCCATGAAGCCGTCAGCGACCTGAACGGTCTTGCTGTAGTCGCAGCCTGTGAACACAAAATGCTGAAGACCCTGACGACATTGATACCCCCCTTGTCTCTCTTCAAAAAAGACATGTACGAGGACGGGCGCCGTGACAGCTTTTCCACCCCGAATAGTCTGTTGCGTGACAATCTCACCAAAGAAGACGTCCGGTGGCTATGCCAACAAGCGTGCGAATACGAAGCCGAGAGATCCAAGTTCAAGCCTCGCTTTATCCAGATGAAAGACCATCCATACGACTGGATCAGCCCCGAGGATCTCACAGCTGCGCGCACACGCCTCAACGAGGAGCTAAAGAGCTCACCGTACGGAAAGCATCTGGGATTCGAGGTCACGTTTCAACACGAGTACGTGATTGGCAAAGAGAAGACAAACTTCATTGGCATGGCAGACATCATCGGCGTCAAAGTCCCGCCCAGCAAAACGTCGCAGACGTCCAGCAACACGAAAAACCTTGCCGGCTGTTCCAGCATGATGAAGAGATACCCCGCGTGTCTGTGGGAAATCAAGTTTGTCTCGTCGCTGACCAACGAGCACGTCCTACAGACCGCGCTATACGCCCACCTGTTTGCCGTCGAGCACGGCCAGCTGCCCGAGATCATCCTCCTGTACAACGTGCGCACTGGCGAGAAATGGCAGCTGGTGCCGAAGGAGGGTGCAGCGGGCATCACGCCCGAGAAGCAGATGGCCAACTTCACCGAGGCCATCTTCCGCCTCAAGTTCACCAAGCTGCTCCAGCTCGATGACGACGACTTCATCATGGAGAATCTGATGACGAGAGAGGAGGCGATTGCTGTTGTTGACAAGCCCGGCATGTCGCTGGTCAGGGGGGAGAAGAAGGTGTACAAGGACGAAGAGGTCATCAAGGCGTGGAAGGACGAAGAAGGCATTATATTTGAGGCTGAGGATGACAAATAAGAGAGCAGCAGTTCTTGGGGGGGGGGGTAGAAAAACGGTAAGGCACGATAGCGCCAACAAAGGGTTGGGCTAGGACCAATAAGGGTTAAATGTATTCATGATTCACGATGTTGAGATACAGAGAAAGCCAAACGTTTCACGATCCAGACTCTATGAAGAGAAAAAAGAAATATGTATTTGGCGTCCTCGATAGACGCAGAAAGCAAGGCGGCCCGGTCTCCAATGGAGGCCATAAATAAAACGCCGCTGGATAGAACAAAAATGTAATGGTATGGTATGATATGGCACAAAAGAAAACACAACAAAATAGATGTAAGAAAAGAGAAAATAACAACAACTTCGGAGCACGGCATCACCGTGCGTGCCGCGAAACATGGCTGTGTGGGAGAATGAACAAAGGCAAATAAGCCAAAATCAACAACACCAACCAACCGCAATAGCTGCCCCAATACCGAGCCCCAAACACCAGTACCGATTTTTATGACGGCGCCCAAAAGAAAGAAAAGAAAAAAAAAGATGGACGAGAATGTCAAGAGAAAAAAAAAAGAAAACAAATACTTGCCAGCATCTCGCCCTCGCCTTCAAAAAATAAAATAAAAAAAGGTCACCAAGCATGGAGGATCAACACAGCTTAAATCCATTCGGACTCCATTTCGGCTGGCTCGGGCCCCGGCTCGGGCAGCGGGTGCTTGCGCGGTCGGCCACGGGGCCGAGGCTTGGAAGAAGCCCGCGCCTGCTTCTTGCGCGCACCACCGCCTGGTGTGCCAGTGCCCTTTCGCTTGCGGCCTCGCGTCTCGGTTGCCATGAAACTGGCAGAGTCGTCATGGTCGTCCATGTCATCGTGGTCGTCGTCGCCCAGCGGTGTTGAAGGCCCGACGCCCTCGTCCATATCTTCGTCTTCGCTGGGGACCTTGAACTCGCTGTCGATGTTCATGAGATCAACAAATGCCTTGAGCTTGCGGAGTTGGGATTGCTGGTTGTCAAAGACCGAGGGAATTTTGCTGAGTTCCTCCCATAGCTTGTCGCCAGTGATGCCCTGTACTTTGATGGGCGTTTTGCTGAGATCCTTGGCCAGTGCCTTGGCCTTGGTTTCGCGGCGGTTGAGTCCTAGACCATAAAGACGGCGGAGATATGTGCGAGCATCCCATAGAGCAACAAGGATGCTGGAGGCTGCCGTAAGTTGCTTGAGTCGATGAGGATCGACGTCGAGCTCAACAGGTGCCGGGGCGGGGGTAGTCTGCTTTTCGGCCTTGGGCGTATCATCTATTGTCAACTTGCCATCCAGAGCCATTTCCATAAAGTCCGTCGTAGGTGCCGCAGGCGCAGACGTAGTAGTAGCCGCGGGAGCAGGAGTGCTATCGCTCGCGAAAAAGTCATGCATGCGCATGTTGAAGACGTCGGAATCAATTGTCTGGGCGATAGGCGCACCGGTAGTGATGACAATCTTCTCCATCATGTTGACAGTGGCTATGACCTCACCCAACGTGACATACTCAATGTAGGCCAGATTTTCAATGATGAACCGCGCAAACAAGACATGGTAAGGAACATTGGCGGAAACGTTGAGTTTGTTGAGATCAAAGTCAGCCTGCGAACAGATTTTCTCGAGTAGCTTTTGGCGGTTCTTGGATTTGCTGACTTTCATGACTTCCATAAGAAGATGCAGCTTGGCCTGGTACGGGCCGGTACGAGCGCCGCGGTTGTCATTGCAGATGTCGCGCTGGTAGTTGTAGGCAGACTGGATAGCTTTGGCATATTCTCTCTCCAGAACGGTTTCGTGCTTCTGATGCAGGATCTTGTGCTCCTGGAAGGCCGTCTCTGAGATCTTGTGCAATTCCGACGTTTCAAGGGTAATGAGCGTGATACCCGTTTCTTTCGGATGCACCAGACCCTGGCGGTTGATGCTGCCTAGCACCTCCATAGCTAAAAAGGCGTGGTCATCTTGGGCGCTGAGAGAAATCCGCGTGATGTCCTTGAGGAAGCGCTGGGTCGTTGCACTGGCTACGTCGTCAAAGCTAGTGCCACCCATGACAGTAAGCTCGCGTTTCTTTCCGGCAGCCTTGTCAGCAGCCGCCTCGGCCGAGGCAGCCTCCGATCTGCGCTCTTCGGTCAACAGAAACTCCTTGAACGATGACAGAATCATGTTCTCAAGCTGGGGAATCTTGTCATCGAACACGGCCTGGAAGCAAGTATAAACATTGGGCGAGACATAGTTCCGGGGAGAAGACTCGCAAATCAAGCCAATCGAGTCAAGTGCTGAAGAACGCATCGGCATAGGCTGTCCCTTTGACGCAAAAGGGAGCAGAATATCCACCATGAGCGAAGTTACAGTCTTGCCTTTCCAGCTAGGGAACTTATCCCGGAAGAAGTCGATCTCACTTTCAAGGTTGCAGTGTTTTCCAATCATGCCCATGAGAATAGCATATCGTGAGAACGTGGAAACAGTCTTTGCATCCAGAGGCTTGTTCTTTTGTGTCTGAGCACCAGCCATGCAAGATGCAGCGAGCCGGGAAAGGGGCGCAATATTCTGCAGAATATCGCAGATGATCCAAATACAGGCCATGGTATTGTCGAGAAGAGGTTTTTGAAGCTTGGAGACCGATTGATTCAACAGGGAACGAACCTCCTGCAGGAAGTGTGAGTGAATCTTGGACAGGTTGGGGAGAACTCGGCGGTAGATGGCGGTAACGGCACGGAACACAAGCAGATCCTCGCGTGTCTGAATGGCAGAAAGATGCGGCTTCAGCAGGCGAACTTGCTCAAACGTAAATAGCTTGGGGTCTGCCTTTGCAAAAATCATGAGCACAAGAAGCGCATCACGACCAGCTGGCACGGTTGGGTCATCAGAGTCAAGATTGTCAATGAGACCAAACATGTTAGCCACAAGCTTTGTACAAACTCCAAAGGGGCCTTCAACTGGCTTGCCCTCCTTGGTGCTAAGAATTGACTGCAAAACCTTGTCCAACACGCTGGCGACGTTGCCAGACTTGACAATGCGAATCATCAAGCTGACATGGTCCGTGAGCGAAGTCTGATATTCAACAGACTCCTCGGCATTGTAGAAAGGCGCAAACCACACTTCCTCCATCATCTGCTTGGCCAGATCACGCACGCCTTCATCGGGATCTTGAACTCGGAGCAGTAGACCAGCAGCAATTGGCCCACGGATAGCCTTGTTGTTATTCCGAAGGTAAATATCACGTGCTAGCTTCATAGAGCGCTTTCGAACACCCACACCAGAATCCGTAAAACGCTCAATGACTCGGGGTGTCATTTCGTCCTCCATAAGAGGCCGCATAGATATACATTTGCCAATGAGGCCAACAGCGGAGTCTCGGACCTGAGGAGACGAATCACCCGCACACTTAAGGATCAGGTGAATAACAACAGAGTCGCCGTCAAGAATGGCCGGGTCAGTCTCAAGAATCTGGTTGACACTCTTCAAACTCTTGCTACGAACAGTAGCCTGATCACTGGCCATGGAGCCCAGCACAATGTTCAAGATTGTAGGGAAAGACTCGCACAAAGGAGACCGAAGTAGGAGTGTGTAGAATGCCAACTTGGCGTGAGAGGGGGTGACAGTCTTGAATGAGTACTCATTTGTCAACCAACGTTCGTCATCAATCATCATCCGCAGACGATATGCTAGGCAGCCAAACTCGACATCCCTCTCCTCGTCTTTGTCTGTAAAAGAGCGGTAGCCTGCACAAGTCATAAAGGCCCAATCACAAACCAAAAATGACAATGCGCCTCTGAGATAAGGATCATCCATCTGGCGGCCTTCCAAGAATTCAAGAGTGGTACGGTAAGGGCCCGCCCAAGAAACCATGTCCTCTACACGGCAGTGCTGATCCAGTGAAGAGAAGGCCAGGTCAGAGAGAAAACGCGACAGATTGTCAGATTCAGTTCCCTCCATTGAACAGGAGATTTTGCGAACCTGGGAGCGAAGACGTGAGATGGAAGCACCCATAGTGCCTAGAACATCCAAGGCCATGTTTTTGGCCGGCGCGGGTGCACGTTCTGCTTCCGAAAGCTTTACCATGCGGAACATTATCATGCGAAGAAGGAGCTCGGCTGCTGGCCAATCGGGGGAATCAAGGCAGGTTGTGAAATCCTCCACGAACAAATCCAGCAGGTTTCGATAGGGTGTATCGCCAGACTTGGTCGCACTAAGAGCCCGACTAACGATGAAGTTGACAACAAAGTTTGCATTGTTTTTGGTTGCTTCAAAAAGCGGATTCAGGGTGTTATCCAGCTCCTTGATAGCTATCTCAGGCTGGGCTCCGCCGTCTTCTTCTGTGCGAATAGTAGCCATGATCTTTCGAGAGCTAGCAGTATATGTGCCATCCTTCTGCTCGGCTCCATCGTTGTGATCCGAGGAGTTTTCATCCTGAGATAGAGCACGATTTTTGGAAGCCTTGACGTCCTTGACCTTTCCTGAACTTGACTGAATCAGACGCATGATCAGGGCAGAAACTGGCTGGATACTGGCACCATCAGCCAGTTTGAAATGGCGAGCGCTTTGCTTTCCGACAGGAAGCTTTTCAAGAGATGTCAAGATATCGGTTAAGATACCTTGGCGTTGCTCAGGCTTGAGAATGAAAATCTGGCAAAGCATATTCATGGCAACAAGTCGAAGGCCATCAAATCGCTGCACACCAATAGCGGAATCCTTCTCATAATGAGCGTTTTCCACAAAAATCAACTTCGATGCTGTAAACTCGAGAGTGTTGATGACAGTATCGGAAAACTCGATGGATCCAACGAGAGATGCCAGAAGATCAAAAAGCCGTTGGGTGTTGGTGAAGATGGGAGTGATGGCTTTCCGATTGGGCGAAATAAGCTTGAACAACGCAGAAGATGAGCCCGAATTCCGCATTTCGACAATAGGAATGATGATTCCGTCAATGATGCTTTTGAAAAGATCAATTGAGTACTGAATGACGGTTTCAGAGTAAATTTGCTTGTCCTCTCGGCCGCCGGACATAATTCGCAGGGCCGTTCTGGTAGCGCGGAGGGCAGTCTCTATTGCTGCAATGTTCGGCAGCCATTCTTGCAAGTCGGAATCCGTCCAGCCTTCTTGGATTTTCAAAGGGAGATTGACGGCGTCCTTGATGGATGTTTCGGAGAGCTTCTGTAATTTAAGCAGGGCATCGAGATCCGCACCCTCAAAGGATCCGAGAGTAATGATTTTGACCAAAAGGGTGTTGGCAGTTTGGTGTGTTTGTGTGGTGAGCACGGGTTCTTGATTGGTATTGAGAATGGCGACATTCTCAGAGCCGGGAGCGCCTGTGATAGCGGAGGACACGGCATTGAAAGTGTCGTTTATGAAGCGCTCAAACTCGGTAAGAGCGACGTCCGCTCGTTGGCGTTGGTCAAGAGTATCGCGAGTAAGATCCTTGACGACTACAGCCTTTTTCCTCTTAGTGGACAAGTTGATGGGCGCATCAAAGGAATCCACCACGGTCACATACTCGTTCTTGTTGAAGTTGAGCGATGGTTTCAGGTCGATAGTGAGGCCAATCTTGCCACCATCGACATCCATCATAATGGCGTCTAATGAATCGTGAGCGTCGTGCAGCATGTCGGGTGGATTTGACGGCGTGGGTTGGCCGTTATTTGATGAGTTATCACGCAGGTTCTCGTCGTCCTGTTCTTGTTTTTCTGCCACAGTGTCGACGTCTTCTGGGATTTCGACGTATTCGCTAGCGTCCACTGGCCGTTTAAGCGGAATGGCGATCTCGAAATTGCCGGTTTTCCTCGTAGCTTGAGGTGTGGTGACAGATGCTATTCGGCGACGAGATAACTCCTGTGCCTGAGCAGCAGCTTCGTCGTGGTCTAAACTTGAGCTTGCGCCAGAGCCGGTGGGGGTGAAAGGCGGTATTGCGGCCCGAGATGGTACTGGAGACCTTGGTGGATGCGGTGGAAGCCTGCCTATGTTTGATAATGCCCTTGTAGGGTGGCCGTTGCTCTGGGTGGGAAGCTGTATTGGACTTCGCGGGTCGCTACCCTGATAATCGAAGAGGCTGGAAACCTTGTCGAAGATAGCCTTGGACAGCGGTGATAGTGTTTGCGATGGCAAGACGTCCGGGCCTGATGCGCCTGGTACACGCGATATGGTTTTAAATTTGCTGTCTTCTAGTCAGTTTACGAACCAGCGTGGTGGCCAGGGAAGAAGAAACATACTATGTGGTCTTGATGCTAGATTTTAGATCATGCAGCAAGACGTCTGCAACCTTTCTGACGTTCTTCTGTGTAGCAGGATCGGCAGCTAAACCATCTTGGTTTAACTTATCAAACTCGTTGTGACTGAACAGTTCGGCGATACTGGAGGTAAGATGGCCAGAACCCGTAGTGGGCTCGGGGATCAGATCTATTTCAGCGCAGAAAGGCGAAGAGCAAACGAAGCATTAGCACACCTTCCTCACGTGAAAGTCAAAAATTCAGATCATGTGCCGGATGGCTGGAGTTAGGGCTCAGCCTGTCTCTGGAGAGGAAGGAAGTGAAAACTCTGCGTGGTTGCAAGACGAAGTTGTGCGCAGTGCCAGGAGAGGAAAGAGCATACCGTAAGCAAACGGGACTACGGAGGTATGCGGGGAGTACGGCAAAGCCTCGTGCAGAGTGAACGGCCGGTGCTGCGCGATGGCTTCGGGCCGTTTGAATGACGACGAAGCGCCATTGGGATTGAGGTCGGACATCGTGGACGGGAGGGAGTGTAGGTGTGATGGCTCGCGCGAGTGAGTGTTCAATCCATCAGTCGATATGGCAGTGGTGCAATTCGGGCAAGAGAAAGGTGTTGTTTGCGCCGGAGTTGGCTTGTCGAGGTTGTGTCTTCGAGATGCGAGGATGTCCAGCTGATGGCAGGGTATAATAATATAAACGCGCTGCGGATTCGATGCGTTGCTACTCGAGCTTAAATTGTGCTAAAGGGGTCGTTGGCAGGCACAATGCATGATTGAACCGCGAATTCGCGACGGCGTGGAGCAGCAAGAGAAAGTGTACGTATCCGACGGCATATATCTGCACAAGTAGGCGCATACGAATTGTAGAGAGACGCTGGGTTCTGGATATGAGCTCGAAGACGAGGCTGAGCGGCCGAAAGCGAAACAGACGTTGTTGAATGTCAGGTGTACCTGTGTGCTGGACTATGTGCAGTGGGTGCAGTGGCGAGCTTCATGTAATGTACCTTTAAGCGATCGACGCTCGTTCCACCCATTCCTACGTGCTGTAATTGGCGACTTGAACTGTAAAGGTAGGCTGCAGCCTTGTTTGCAGGGATTCTCGTCGAACCGTGCAGCGATGATAATAGTCTTATCGGTTTACCCTGCGTTTTCCCGACCCAAGCCTTGCAATGAAATTTTGGCTGTCGCAAAGAATCTCGAC
This sequence comes from Thielaviopsis populi, assembly GCA_017591655.1. Lineage (NCBI taxonomy): Eukaryota > Fungi > Ascomycota > Sordariomycetes > Microascales > Ceratocystidaceae > Thielaviopsis > Thielaviopsis populi. The sequence goes on along the minus strand of JADILG010000024.1, from coordinate 56,030 downwards.
TTTTTTTTCCGGTGCACTGCAAGTGTGTGCCTCAGTTTATCCCTGGCTTTAACCTGTGCTGGCGTTTTGTTCTTTGCCTTTGTTTTTCAGCTCTTCCAAAATTCCAAAATTCCAAAACTCTAAAAATCTAAACATGTCCGCCATCGGCTCTCTCGTTTTCTGCACCATGTGCGGCAATCTTTTGCCTGCCTCGAAGGGTACGGCCAAGGGTATCTTGCGCTGCGATGCCTGCCAAAGCGAGAACAGAGGTTCGTAGCCATCTCCAGCCATACCATTCATCTTTTATGCGAATCTTTCAACTCACACACAGTGCCCTCGCTACACAGATATGGCTTCTCAGACCATCACGACCGAAACCAAAGCGACCGACTTTCCTTCACAGCTGCGCCAAAAGCTCCAGTCCAGTGTCAAGACTGTTGCAAGCCACGAGATCGGCACCATGGCCACCATCAACGAGCGCTGTCCCAAGTGCGGTGCCGAAGAAGTGCGGTACACTTCCGTCCAGCTGCGCAGTGCTGATGAAGGCAGTACCATCTTCTACTATTGCGAGTGCGGTCACAAGTATGTTGCTGCCCTATGTACCATCCACCGCGCTAGAACCACGGCATCCCAGTTCTTCAGCATCTTGATATCCAATCACCAAATCACAAATTTGGCATTAGCTAACCTCTGTCACTTTTTTTTCCCTTGTCGCAGCTGGGCTATGAACAACTGAACAACAAGTTGTCACACCCTGTTAGTCAACCCTTCGGATCGAGCCGATTTCACTCTGCTTTTTGTACTCCATGATGATACCCAACAAAAGAAGAAAAGAATACAACCAAAATTTTCAAGCCCAAATAATACAAATCCCCCAAAACCAGCCACATAGAACAAGGCAACAAAAGACACAAATAGATTACCCCACGGTGCACTCACGCAGAGACCTCGGGGATCAGGGCGTACTCAGTCTGGCCGCTCTTCTCGTACTCGGCCATATCCAGAGCCACAACCACGCTCTCTCGCACTACTTGCTCCTTGTCGGTCAGGAACTTCTTCAGTGTGTCTTCAACGCCCTCTTCATCGCCAAGGCCACCAAGGGCCTCCGCAGCCTCATGGCGGACCATGCTAGCTTCGTCAACATTACTCAGGGCCCGAGTCAGAGCTGGAATAGACGCTGGGTGCGACAGCTGGCCAAAAACAAAGGCAACTTCGTGGCGAAACAGGGCAGACTTGTCATCAAAGCCAGTGGCAAGGGCGAGGACGGCAGGGACGGCGGTAGGGAGATCGGGAGGCGAGGCAAGGTCGCGAAGGGCGAACATGGCACGGTAGCGCTTAAAGAGAGGCAGCTCGGTATCCATCAAGATTCTCCCAAGCTCAGCAATGTCGGGAGTGGTCTGAGTTTCGGGCATCGGCGGGGCAGGATCGATAGAAACAAAGTCGCTAGACAAACATACAAGTCAGCACGGAACCAAAGAATGACACGTAAACTCAAGCAACTCTAGCCAGATGAATATGGTGATGTACCTCTGGCGCAGCTTTTCCTGCTTGCGTTCCTCTGAGTTTTCCCATTCAACACGGTCAACAGCAATCTCACAAGTCTCGGTAACCACAACATCTTCACCCTCGCGGTCGCGGAACTCGCGAAGAATGTCAAGATTCTCGGCAAAGCCCAGCGCGCCCAGGGCCTCAGCAGCCTCGTGACGGCACATGGGATCTTCCTTGAGATCAGCAAGGCAGGCGCGCAGAGCAGGAACAGCTTGTTTGTTGTGCGTCTGGCCCAGGCAGTACGCCAACTCGTGCTTCAACAGCGCAGAGGGAGAAGCCATAGCCTCGGAAATGGCAGCGATGGCAGCGACGGCATCGGCGTCATCATCAGCAGCAGCGTGGACGGCAATGTGCTTGAGAGAAAAAAGAGAGCGGAAGCGAGATGCCAGAGAAGACTCTTCGGAGCACAGGATCTGGCGCAGAGAGGCAATCTGGGCCTGAGTCTTGGAGGCGGCGGTCATGATGGGCGACTGAAAGCGTAAAAACAGGCGTGGTTGGGCGAGGTTCAAGAGAAAGGACAAAGTAATCAAAAACTCAAATAATCAGGGAAAGCATTCAACAGAAGAGATACAGAGAAAAGAGATGCACAAGTCAGGCGATAAGCGGGGTATTGTACGTATTTCGCGGGGCTTGTGATCCAAGGGTTTGTACAGTGAAGCAACTTTTGCACATGGCAATACTTAAATTGCACTAGAGAAAAAGATCTGATAACTTCAGATCTGGCTTAGGCCGTACCTGGAAACGCCTGCATAAAAACAAGCAGCACTATGGCCTGTTCTATTCATTTTCTTAGCGGCTGCGCGCGCACCAGTTTATCTGCTTTCAATGCGCCAACCTTAGACTTTAGGAGGGGAAAAGATTTTTTAGGAGGGGCTAAAAACACTATTAGTGCTCGCCTTATCTGGCCTGCGATAAGATAAGCGATAAGCAATGGAAAGCAGCATGAAGTCATCGAGCACCAGAACAACGACAGCAAAGTCTCTGGCACGACCACAAAGAAATTGACATGCAGGTTTCGATGGTTAGATATTTGAATAAATATACGAACCTTTTGCCAGTCTCTACTCTCTTTATTTCGTAGCCTGTCCTGACACCCCACAATATATTGTTGTGTTGGTGACACATCCTGATTTGCACTAAGGCAACGCATTAATAATCGACATCTCTTCCCTTGACTACTTCATCTTCTTCGCATTCATTACCTGCAGCACCAAGCCACACCCGAGCGGACCGTTAATCATCAACACCTGCTGGTCACAAATCATTCCTCCCACGACTTCACACTCTCGATTCACTTCTGCATCGCCCCTTCGCGCTACACACTCGCCGCTACGCAACATGGCGCACGCTCTGGACGTCCCCCAGGAAGACCCTGAAGATGTTCTGCAAAACCCCATGAAGCAAAAGCCCAACCTGGTGGCACCCGAACCCGAACACTGTCCTGGTCCCGAGTCTGAACAAGCAGGAACAGCCGACAACTGCGCCGGATGCCCCAACCAGGCCATATGTGCCTCTGCACCCAAAGGCCCCGATCCCGATATCCCGCAAATAACAGCCCGGCTCTCGGGCGTCAAACATCGCATTCTTGTACTCAGCGGAAAGGGCGGTGTTGGTAAGAGCACCTTCACGAGTTTGTTAGCGCATGCGTTTGCGACCAACCCCGATACGACTGTTGGCATCATGGACGCTGATATCTGCGGTCCCAGTATCCCGAAAATGATGGGAGTGGAAGACGAGACAATTCATGTCAGTGCCAACGGCTGGTCTCCTGTCTGGGTGATGGATAACCTGGGTGTCATGAGCATCCAGTTCATGCTGCCAAACCGCGACGATGCCATTATCTGGCGCGGAGCCAAGAAAAATGGCCTGATCAAGCAGTTCCTCAAGGATGTGGAATGGGGTGACATGGATTTTCTGTTTGTCGATACCCCTCCTGGAACTAGTGACGAACATCTCAGTGTAAACACGTTTCTCCGGGACAGTGGGATCGATGGTGCTGTCGTCGTGACCACGCCGCAAGAAGTCGCTCTCCTCGATGTCCGCAAGGAGATTGACTTTTGCCGTAAAGCTGGCATTCGCATACTGGGGCTTGCAGAGAACATGAGTGGCTTTGTGTGCCCCAAGTGTACGCACACCAATGCCATCTTCAAGGCTACTACTGGGGGTGGTGCTATGCTGGCAAAGGAAATGGGCATCCCCTTTTTAGGATCCGTTCCCCTGGACCCCCGCATCAGAATGGCCTGCGACTACGGCGAGAGCTACTTTGATTCGTTTAGTGACAGTCCGGCCTGCAAAGCCTTCATGGGTGTCGTCAAGGGTATCTCTGAGCAGTTGAATCTAGACATCGACGACATCATCCCCAATGAGGACAGATGATGAAGAACGGGTGTTTTGTATTATTACAATCACCACATGTGTTCCTGCACCCTGTTTGCACAAAACACGGCGCCGGATTCGCTTAGTCTTTCCTTACTCCTTGCCCAGCTTGGCGGGCACCTCGAGCAGCTCCTCGGCATCCTCAATATCAAACACCTTTCCGACTTCGCTAGTAGACCGCATAAGCTCCTTGGCGCCGGCGTACATCATTCTTGCGCCGGCATTACACGTCGTGGGCAGGTAGTAGATGAGGACATATGGCACAGACATGCGTCCATCGGGCTGGGACAGTCAGTCCGTGGTTTCGATCAACAAAGCTCGGCATGGGACGGGGTCTTACCAGAGTCAGGGGGTAGCTTAGCAGCACGAAGCGCGGCGAGTTATCGGGAAGATCATCACTGATATCTTCAAGGTTGGTGTAGACGGTCTGGTCTTCGTCTTGGCGGATCTCGTGGGTGTTCTTGTCAATCAGGTCTAGCGGGAAAGGGTGGTTAGGGTTAGCATAGATCCACTTCAATGCGAGCTTTGTGGCAGCAGAGAGACATTCACACTTCACGACCGCGTAAGCGCAGATTTCCGGATAGACTCACAAATGACGGCCTGGGGCTTGTTGGAGCGCGAGGTGCTGAGACGGAACTTGCGCAGATGGGCGCGCGTATCCTGGGAAAAGTTGTATAGTCTAGCCTCGGAGCTCTATGGTTGGTTGGGGAGAAGATGTGGATTAGATGCCAGCTCCAGACGGGACGGGTGATTAAGGTGTCAAGAGAGTCCATACCATTGTACAGACGGGCGCGGTGTATTTGTGTTGAAGAGTATCGAGGGAGCGAGATGTTCCGAGAAGGTAGTTATTTGATGGAGGCACGAGAAGTAGCTCGGGTTATTTGTCCCCATCAGACCATGTGTAATCTAGACTGGGAGCTCTCTTTGCGTCGTGACATTGCTTGGACTACTACCCCGCTGAAGGCTGGGTACCCCACTTTAGGGTTACTGTTAAGCCGGCAGCTTCAGCACAAGGTGACATTGCACGGATGTACCTGTACCTATGCAAGCAAATACCTACGTGAAACAGCGTTCAACTGCACTTCACAAAGACGCACAACTCGCAGTTTTGCACAAAAAGTCCTGTGCACAATTTGACTTGGCCATCTCCATTTTTAACGTCACCTTCCTATCAAGGTGCAAAAGGAAAAAAAATATATAAATAAAAAACACCAACGAATCTTCGTCATCTGGCTTTGACTTTCCACATTTTGATACAGTGATAATAAGCTTAGCACCTGTACCGATACTTGTGCCTGCACTCGTGTCCGCCCGTGTTTGATTGAGTGTATGTATCCACCGAGCTCCCTCCCATTGCACCACTTTGCGCTTCTTTCAAGACATTTAAGACGCACGGTATGCCCTTCATAATGCATCCCCATGAATCTCACTTCCACAGCGTGCGCATTCATCGTCCAAGACTTCGATTCTGTGCCTCGTACTGTATCTCCATATGGCTACCAGGATTGCTCGTGTTCTCTCTCGGCGCGTTGCCGGATCCCTCGGTTGCTTGCTGACTCCATGCTTACCACCTAAACTCGCAGTCTTGGAAGCTTCTCACGCTTGGTGCAGCTACCATCGCCAGCCGTTTAGGACTGTATCCTTTCACACATACACCATGGCTACTGCAGACGAGCGGAACGAGCGGCCCATCCGCACTGCCGCCTGCTTGATCATTGGCGATGAGGTCCTTGGCGGCAAGGTCTGTGTTCTCTTCCTTTCCATCTCCAAACAGCTGTTCTGTCTTGTGAACTCTCAGTTTGTGGGACATGAAAGACCCATGAGTGCTAACTAACTTGCTCGTTTGACAGGTTGTTGATGTAAGTGTATTCTTCCTCTTGTCCTTCTATGAGGCTTGCATTCTGTGGAGTATAACCTCAGCTAACCCATTTGTTACTCCAAGACAAACTCGCCCTACCTTGCACGCTGGTGCTTCAGTCTCGGTGTTGTATGTATTGTGTTATCTTTGTGCCCTGGCCCGTACCGCTCTTCAAGATACTGACAGCTTGTCTAGGAACTCAAGCGAATCGAGGTCATTGGCGATGAGGAGGAGGAAATCGCCGAGGCTGTCAGCCGTATGAGCAACAATTACGACTTTGTAGTCACCAGGTATGGACGCTGGCTTGCATTGCATACTTTTGAGTATGCTACCGATCTTGAATGCCGGGTAATAGCTGACTTCTTTACCTGTTCCTAGTGGTGGCATCGGTCCTACGTAAGACAGCTCCCAGACAGAAGCTCATCTCTTCATCTCGCTTTGTATCACCCTTCTGCCCCTCCCTCTACGTGGCGCCCCTGATTCGTTATAATCAGCCCATGTGCCTTTCTACATTTTTTTTTCCAACTGACTACCGTAGTGTTGGTGCACTGTTGTACTGACTGAACGTTACTCGCTTGTAGCCACGATGACATCACCTACCAGGCCATCGGCAAGGCCTTCTCGCTGCCTTTAGCCATGCATCAGCCTACATATGATCGCATGAAGCGCCTGATGAAGCGTCACCCCTCGCAGCCCGACTTTGACTGGAACGTCAAGTCTCCCAGCCGCACTGCGCTTGAGCGCATGGTCAAACTGCCGCTGGATCTCAGTCGCGATCTTTCCAAGCAGGTCATTTATACGTGGGACGACCTCTGGGTGCCTGTGACTGTGGTCAATGGCAATGTGCACATTCTGCCAGGAATTCCACAGCTTTTCGAGCGCCTAATTGATGGTCTGAAGCCATCTATTTCGCTGCGGCTGGATTGTCGAAAGACATACCGGGTGCTGATTTCAACGCCAATGTCGGAAAGCGCTGTTGCACCGTATCTCACAAAGCTTTCTGCCGTTGCTGAGTCGAAGGGTGTCAAGATAGGGAGCTATCCACGGTTCAACAAGTCGCGGAACACCGTCACGCTGGTTGGCCGCGACCAAGAGTATCTCGAGAGTCTGGTTCCCGATGTTATTGAGAACGTCAAGGGTCGTCGCGTGATGGTCGAGGGCGAGGATGATGAGCTGGAGTCTTGATGGCTGTGTGTGGTGGTGCGGTGACGCATGAACTACGGGTGTTTTATATAAATGCAGATGGCTCAAGAAGGCATTCATCAACTGTGTTTTAACATTCATAGTATAGGCCAAGTAAAAGGGTTAGCCAAACTCTTGGATTTCGACTCGCGTGCGTTAATGGCGGGCTCAACGGAGCTGGAATCCTGGTCAGGTCATATTTCCACCGATTGACGATAATACAGGGTATTTACCGCCTGTAAAACCCCTGTAGATCAATCCAGGCAAATCTCTCATCAGGCCCAGAACGTCAACAGCCTGATCAGGAATTGGATTCCGAAAACGACAGACTACAAGCTATGATCGTCATATTTCTAGTCGTATTGCACAATGCAACGACGAGTGTGTGCTTGGGCGGTGAGTAAATGAGGGCTGGAAGTGTGTGTGTGTGTGTGTGTGAGAGAGAGAGAGAAAGAGAGAGAGAAGGAGAGAAGGAGAGAAAGAGAAAAGATCACACGGCGTCGTGTCGTGTGTTGATGAGAGGGAAGCTGGTCTGCTCAGCTCTCGCATAGTGGTTGGAGCACGTGACCGGGGCATTCTACATGCTCTACAAGTACATTTTACAGACTGTACCGGCACATTCTACAAGTTCTACCAGCACATTCTACAAGCCGTCATGTTTGGTTCATGGCCGGCTCAAGAAATTTGGAAATGTTGGCATGCGTGGCGGGAAGTCATCTCATGAGCGTAAAACCAGCATTGCAGATTGTTGATGATACGGGAGGGACTCTGCATGAATTCGGCGGCTGTTCGCTCTTGTTTGTAGACATGGCTGTTGATGCAGAGGCTGTTCTGTGACTGCGGCAACATGCTATATTATATGTACGTGTCATTGCAGAGAGAAGAGACTATTGCATTTTGCATGTGTTGTTTCATGCATGGAGGCGTAGCACAAGGACAGGCTGTTTGTGATTCTGAGCTGCGTAGCATACGCAGAGCCAGGACGGCTGCGCAATGTTGACACTGAAGACAATCGCCAAGCAAGGTGCATGTATACATACATGAATGTGTATATATGTGTGCGTACACGATATACATATACGTACAATTCCAGACGGCTGTAGGCCGTACTCACAAACCTCATAGCGGTCTGTGTATTGTAACTCTATGATGCATAAGAACTGTATTCCATATAATCTGTACGATGACGCCATTGAAGGTGACGGGTCACTACACAGTTGACAACTTGCAACTTGCAGTCGACAGTCTGAACAAACGAGGAGGGCAGTGGAGTCTGACGTGCTGGCGATTTGTTTGCCACCATTTGAGCTTCTAGCCATCGTATGCATGGCAAGGTTCGCGCTGCGCCGTGGTGGGTGACGAGTGGTAGAGGGTGGAGGGGAAAAAGGGCCTGGCAGGCGATGCAAATACAGGGGGTGTCGCAAAGGCCATAGAGGGTCTTACAGGGGCATCGCCGCTGTGGGGATCCCACATGCTGCTTTGCCAGGAATACAATCACGACGGAGAAGAGATTGCCACGGGCCACAGGAAAGAAAGAATACGCCCAGCTGAGATGAGTTGGGGGGGGGGATGGAGGGGTGCGCATGTGTTACGATGTTCAACGTTTACACACAGACACACAGCCCGTGTTTACACAACCGGTGTTTGTTGGCACACAAAAAAAGAGAGTTTTGAGTGTGTGTGTGTGTGTGTGTGTGTGTGTGCGTGTGTGTGTGTTTATGTTGGACACCCACGCGCGCCTGGCCCTGACAAAAACGCGCAACATGTTGCCGTTTTGCAGCGCGCGCACCTTCTTGATGTTTTAGAGAGGAAAGACACCAATGCGCACAGCAAGGGCTAGGGTTTGAGGGCTCGCGGGCTTTGAGCTTGCGGGCTTTGGGCTTGGCTTGGCTTTGCTGCTGGACTGGATTGACAAGGTAAGCACAAGGCAAGCTCACTCGCAGCAACTGCTTCGAACAACAAAGAAACAGACAGGGCAGGAACGGCAAACAAACGGAAAGAAAGACAGCGGCTGACGACAATGCCGCACTATATATATTGCGCTTGTGCGCTGTGGTTGTCTGACGTTCAAAGCTCCTTGGGCGATTGACGCGAGCAGAACAAAAAAAAGGCATCCTGCAGCTTGTTATGGAAGACAACAAGGAGGGTCCGTCAATCAATGTGTGTGTTTTTGTTGATTAGGATCTTTGGCCGCTGTGTTACAAGTCCCTGCTTTCGTTGTTTCCTTTTGGCTGAACAAACAAACTCAGAGCGAAAAATGGGAAGGAGCCCAAGAGATAGAACCAAGAACTCCAAATTGTCAATTGATGGCAATTACTATGGAGCCGTGCGCTTGGGCCCACCTTGATTTCCTAGCGCCAGATGAAGGTGGATGGAAGTTGCAGGGTTCCAGCCACGACCGCACAGCAAGAGCTCTAGCGGATGATTTAGTGTTGTGTTTCAATATGTTGGTTGATACAGGGACTTCAGATGAAAGGGCGCGAGACGGATTGTTCACGATGTCATTGAAGCGTAGTTGAATTTTATACTTGATGTCATATTTGCCAGTAAGACAGCACGAATGCGGGCCACGGTGATGTTGATACAAAGTACAAAGTGAGTTTGATGCTGCCGTGTTGTTTTCGTCCGCCGTTTGCTGTCGCTTCCTTGGTCGCGATAGCAGTAGTAGTTGCCCTTTGTTATTGGTGCTGTTACTCCCCTAGTCGCCCACCCCCTTAAAAGCCAACTGCAACCTTGCAGCTTTCCTTCTCACCTCGCAGAGAAATGTTGCGGTGCCTGTCCTTAATTGCAGCCAGCCAGCCAACCAGGTACTGTGCTGCTCATCAGCTTATGTCTTTTTTTCTTTTTTTTTTTTTTTAAAAAAAAAGAAGCCAGCGAGATGCACCAGTAATACACAAAAGACGAAAAACTTCCACTCGTTCTAGTAGCCCAACTCGATTTTGCTCTTGCTCTTGCTCTTGCCGCTGTTGATGTGATGCCCCTTCCCAGTTGACCAGACAGGACAGGCTCCAACAATCCAGTCCGGCGTAGTAGCTTCAGTCAGTGCCTGGGCTGTCTTCCTTTCGGTTTGGCAATATCCATTTTAGGACAGTTTTATTTCCTTCCCCCCCTTCTTCGCTTTCCTTCATTTTCTCCTAGTCCTGGTCTTGCCTTATCCAGTCCTTTCCTTTCCTTTTTTTTCCCTTGTCTGTTCCTGCTTTGCCCTGCTCCTGTTCCTGCTACAAGTTGTAACCTGGACCTTCTTCCTTATTTTTCCCGCTCCTCCCCTTGTTCCCTCTCTGTTCTCTTCTCTTCTCCTCTCTTCCTCTTCCTCTTCTTTTCTTTTTCTTCCTTTCTGGATTTCTTCTCCTTTGCTCTGCTTTATTTCCTATTCTTTTCTTTCCTTGCCTCTCCAACCTCTCTTGGCTCTTTGCTCGTCCTTTTCTTCTTCTTTCTTTCCTTCTTCCATTCTTCTTCGCCATCAAGCCGGACTTCAGCCTCCACAGTCTTCAGTCGCGTCTTTTTCTTTTTCTGTTTTCCCTTCAATTCCTTCTCTTCGCTGTCTCTGTTCTCCTACATCCATTCTTAATTCTCCCCCTATCAACCGATTCGCCGCAAAGACCCTTTTTTGGACCAGCACCAGCACTGAAAGCTCGCCACACAAAAAAAAAGCATCTCCCTTGAAATTTCGTCGCCCCTAATTGCAGCCGTAGCACGACCGCTTGCTTGCCTACACCAAGACTTGACGACAAACGAAGCTTTTGCTCCCATATCTTCACGATCACGCGACAACGAGATATCTCATAGACTAATATTCTACTCTTATATATAATTCACAATGGCTTCCAAGGTGCGTCGTATGCTCCTCCTTCTCGCCTATCAACAATGCCATCGCTGTCTGGCGCGCGTCTGCCCGCGTATCAAGCCCAGCAACCGCTAACAGTCTCATCCATCACCACAGTTTCTCAGAGAGTACAAGCTGGTAGTTGTCGGTGGTGGTGGCGTTGGAAAGTCTTGCTTGACCATCCAGCTCATCCAGAGTCACTTCGTCGATGAATACGACCCAACAATTGAAGGTTTGTTTACTGTCCAGCACCCATGCATCCATTGTTTTCCGCACCCTTTTCACAACCCCTGCTCGAGCTTTGACGACGCAACAAACAACCGTTTGTTGAATTCATATTCCCGATACGAATTATCGCGATTGTGTTTGCAAATTGCGAACCGCTAGAGCTTTGATATATCGGTGTTATCACTTCCCCGACCTCCAGACCCAGCTTATTCAAGACAAATCCGTTGGTGTTTGAGCGCCTATGGATTTCCAAGAAACACACCTTGAGGCGCGGGTCTTCTGGTCTTTCGCCCACTGACAGCGCATGCCATCGCGTTCTATTCGGCTTTCCCGCCTTGCCACCTTGCTGCCGTCAATTAGTCTACCAGAACGCCCGCACGTTAGCTCAACATGTATGGAAAATCATGCTAACTGACTTGTTCCCGCAGACTCTTACCGCAAGCAGTGCGTTATCGACGACGAGGTTGCGCTTCTCGATGTCCTCGACACGGCTGGCCAGGAAGAGTACTCTGCTATGCGTGAGCAGTATATGCGCACCGGCGAGGGCTTCCTCCTGGTATACTCCATTACTTCCCGCCAGAGCTTCGATGAAATCACAACTTTCCAGCAACAGATTCTGCGCGTGAAAGACAAGGACTATTTCCCCATGGTTGTTGTCGGCAACAAGTGCGATTTGGAATCACAGCGCGAGGTTCCTCGGCAAGGTATGTGTAGTTTGCCATCGTTTCTTATTCATTTCCCTCCCTGAAAACATGACAGCTTACTAATGATGAACAGAGGGAGAGGCATTGGCCCGTGGATTCAACTGCAAGTTCATTGAGACCTCTGCCAAGTTGCGCGTCAATGTTGAGAAGGCTTTCTTCGATATCGTCCGCGAGATTCGCAGATACAACCGTGAGATGCAAGGTTACTCGACCGGCAGTGGAGCCGCAGGTGGTGCCCACGGCTCCCCTAACGACATGGATATCGATGATGGCAGCAAAAACTCCAGCTGCTGCTCCAAGTGCTTGCTGATGTAAGCCCGAGCTATGGTCACCAAAACATCGTGATAGAGAGCACATTGTTTCTCAACCTCTTATTTCTCTTGTCTTTTTCAATGCCATGGTCAATTTGGGTCATCCAGCTTCGTATACCGCGGAGTTTACGTTGCTCCTTTTGCCTAGACTGACGGCAACGGCATGACTGCTCATCATTCGCACTGCAATACAATGATGGGCGGTTCAAGAGGAGCTTGATTTCTTTTGCCGGGAAAAGAGACTCGCAGAGGTGCGTTCTTTTGTCTATCGCGCCACGCCCGCAGCGTGTTGGATGGGTATTGATGATTATGACGGTCAGCTTGTTTTTGTTTTTCCCTTGAGAGAAAGAGCTGGCCGTCAAACTCAAAATCACGACGCAACGCAGTGCGCGTTGACTTGTGACTGGCACACTCACACAGTATGGTACGACGAGAAAAGGACTATTATCTGGCTCTCTGCTTTATATCTTTTTTGGTTGGTTTTCTTTTTTTCTCATGTTCTCTTGTCCCTCCACCTCTGGTCTTCTTTTATTATTTTTCCCTTGCCGGTTATTTTGTCCTGTCTTCTCTTCCTCCCCCTGCCTGATCTTGCTCCTATCTCTTTGTTTTGTTTCTACCTGGGTTTCTATTCATTTGTGAAAAGAAAGAGAGAGACGGGCTGAATCATCTGTTTAACCTAACCTTACCGATACCCTTGACACCCATTCAATATCATTTTTTTTTTGTAATCACAATCTTGATGTCACTGTTGGAGGATGATGGAAGGAGCCGCTTTTCACCACTGCAATTTATTATCTTTGCGTATACCGGGATACAATTCTTTGTGAATGCCGATGCATCTCGTACGCTACATATCGAGCTCCGTCATCTAAGCTTATATACAAGCAGACGTTTGTAGTTACAGCAGGATGCTGCGTCGCGTGTCATTGAAGATGCATTGTATGCATGATGCTGTGCACACACTTAATACATTAATATGTGTTGGAAAAAAAAAAGAAACTTAATACCAAGTTCTTTATGGTGTTTTGCTACGTTGGGTTAAAGTGGGCCCGTATGTCATGTTGCACAGATAGATGTGTAACCTGGACATGATGAGACGAATAATACAGGGTAGTACAATGTTGATGGAACATGTATTAAGCAGCACGGTTTATATTTGTCGAGCACAGTTGATATGTAATTTGAGAGCATGTTGATGTATGCTTTGTTCATATACTTATGTATGTATATCTAATCAATGGATGCCTCCTTCCCGCGTGTTTCTGACTGGCGCCGGCGCCAGCTTGGCTCTCTAGCTCCCCTGAATCACGCGTGAGGTAGACTAAAGATGGATGGTATTCGAGTAGTCATATACCATCTGGAATGTATGATGTGCGTTCTGCGTCGTTGTCTTGTGCCATTTTTCCCACGTGGTCGGACTCAGCCGACGCCCTGTATAGTACGGAGGAGCCAGAAACCCTATTTTGATTCAATCCGAGTCTTCGGCGCTCGAAGCCAGCGAGATCGAGTCTCCCCTCTCCGCCGGACGCGGAGTAGTCGCAGAGCAAGCCAGCCCTGCTTTGCAGGCAGCAATGGCCTCAGCCGGCCGAGCGGCACGGGCGTCTGGCGAGGCAGAGTGCCGCGAGCGCTTGAGGGGCCGGCTGGAGGCGGACAAGACGTATTCGCTAGTTTCGTCTGAGCAGCGGGCTCGCTTCTGGGAAGCATTGAGGATGATGGGGGAGTGGCAGGCGGTGGTGGCGAGGAATGGGTGGCAGGTCTGCATGCGGGTCTGGAGAGAAGGAAGAGAGCGGTAGGCGGGGAGAGAGCGAGCGGATTCCATTTTCTTTTAGTGATTCTTTTAGTGATTGGAACGGAGGACGAAGAGGTGAGCGTGAAGATGAGAGAGAAATGAAGTAATAAAGAGGTAGACAGTATGTGATGTATTATCGTGCGTGGTGGATTTATTCTGCTGGAAAAAAAAAACGTCCATGACAGCGAAGCTCGCCCATCTTAAGTAGACCATGTTAGACGATGCACATATCTAGAATGTTCAAAGACGTTCATAGAGCCTTTGTCTGTAGCCTTCCAACAAAACTCATGTAACAGGATGGTCTTTAGGGCGGGCTCGCCTATTCTCAGGGCCTGCCATGTCACAACAAGGGCTTAGTTAGCGGATGAGCCCTCAAAGAAAAACAACATAGCAGGCATAAAGAACATGCTTTGTATGCAAGTTTTGTATGCAAGCCCACAGCATAGTTGGGCATAAAGAGCTTGATAGAAGAGTGCCCTATTCAAAGAAGTTCAGTACAAGTCACTCAAAGGCTGTTCCAAAATAGCGGTATTCTGTCTATTAAATGCTAACGATAACCTGTTGCTGTTGTTATCGTACAAGGAACACCGCTTTCTTGCTTTCTCATTAGTACCAGTACCGCACTTGTTGCTTGTTAGTTGTATCGACACAACATATCTTCCCCCCCCCTCCCTGGTCCTTCCACTAAAGTCTTTCAGCTACACATTTCTTTGTCGTCATGCCAGGTGCTCTTAGAAACGAAGGACTTTCAACGCTTCCTCCAGAGCTTCGACCTGCTGTTCCAATTGCATTCTCTTGCCGCGGACAGCAGTCGACTCAGAAGCGATATAGGAAAGCTTGTCTGTTTCTAGAAGCATTGCCCACTCTTGCGTGAACAAAGCGAGCGGCGAATTAGGGCTGTACACTAGGAAGTGCTCGATCGCCTGGTTCCAGATGTTGTCCAGAAACCTTAAGACTGCAATCGAGTAATACGCTTGAAGTTTGAAGCCGATTTGCTCCTGGCTTTGGGAATATTGAGCAACCTTTGAGGCGGCTTGATATAAATTTTCCTTAATAAGATCGTAGTTGTAAGTCTGAATATCAACAGCCTCAGCTATGTCATTACGACAGAGTTCCTGGTACTTGGTCCTGTATGAAGTATTGAGCGTTTGCATCTCACCCATACGTTCAACAGAAACAAGGAACTTGGCGTGATTAAACGCAGCTTTATATCGGGGGACCAGGCTCTCTTCCAGGACCCTTAGTAGCTTTTTGCAAATCTCGTCTGAGAGGCAGACAGAATTGCAAGCCGTGACGATGAACTCGTGTACAGTTACCGCCGCTCGGGTAACAAATGTCCGGGAAATGGTCTCCCACTTGGCCGATTGGCGGAGGAAGACATCGGAAAGTATTCCAGCGTTATTGCCGCCGATCTCGCGACCACGACTACTTTCGTATACCATACTAATGACATCTGCGATGCCTTCCTTTGGGGGGTCGATATCGTCCAGATCACTGCTCAGGTCCAAGATCCATTCGAAGCGGTCTGCCAGTACCTTGTTTAATTCCTTGACGACAAATGGTTTGACATCATGCTGCGTTGTATCGGTGGTGACCATGTCATTATCGCTAGACATATTCCATGTATGACCCATTGACAACATGGTAGATCGAAACTCTTCACCAAGCTTCATTAGCTGAGTGATTAAACGGAGCTTCTGATCACAGAACGCCGGCTGATGATTGTATGCGGCACTCAAACCAGAATACTTCAAAGCTTCAAAGTCTCTGGCAATTCTGCTCAAAAGAACACGCTGGTCGTGGGCGGTGCTGCTAGGGGCACCGAGAAGATTCAGGCTTGCCGAAGCCAGTTTGAGCTTCTCTTTCAACTCGCGAATCATAATCGGAAACTCCCGAGATGTGAGCTCTTCGAGAAGCTCACCAAGTCGGGTCTTCAAAGCCGAGGTTCCAACACGATGCTGAGGAAGACCTGTCCATGGGCTTTGGGCAAAGAACTTGTCGAGCTTTTTGGCATTTGAAGTGGTGAGAGGGCTGTGGTCGTCAGCTCCACGGTTGCGAACCACATAGTAGCCAAGGGCGAGAGGGTGTTTATCGCCCTTGATCAATGCACAGACAGCTTTCTGCGCAGACTTCTCGCTGACAAGATCAGGCTTGGTGAGGATACCAAGAGTGCGTTCACCTTCGGGATCGTACTGTTTGGCAAGACTTATGATTTCTTGAGTTGCAATATCCACGTTGGCGGGGATAACTGCAAGGATAATGGTTCGTTTGTCTTGAATGTACTTGGTGACAATACCTTTGACAAGCTCGACATCTTCAGGGGTGGTCATGCCCCCAGCGACGCGAAATATTCCAGGGACATCAATGATGGTGAGGTAGTCCTCATTCGGACCACAGATCTCGATTTTCAAGACGTCCTCTGAGAAGACTGAGCCCTTTTCTTCACAATCTTCGCCCATTGAGATACCCATGACGGCATTGACCTTTGAATTGTTGGTATCATATAAATAACGTGCAGTATGGAATCAGTAGTTCGACATACCTGCTTCAGGATCTCAGGAAATCTCGTTTTGAAATCGCCTTGGTTTAAAGTAGGTGGTGTAAAACCAGAGACCTCTTTGATATGCTCAGCCGTTGAGTGCGGGGCAGGAATGATAGAAATGTCCACGCCATACTCGTGATCACGTCTCGAAGAGATTTGCGTCGCATAGCGAGTGCAGAGATTGACATCTCGAGGAAACGGAATACCAGAAAGACTTTCCAGCAATGAAGACTTTCCCGAGCTTTGATCACCCACAACGACAAGCTAGGAATATGTCAGTGGAAGCACTCCAGAGAGAAGAGCAATCTAACTAACCTGAGGAAGGCCAACATGCTGGCTGACATTGAGCTCGCGAAGCTTGTCGACCTTGTTGAGCAAAGCCTCACTGTTGATGTGAGAGGTATCCAGAGCCTCATCCATCGTAGAAGACAAGGCAATCGATATGACGTAATAGGATATGAAGTATGTACTGGCTGAAGTGACTGAGCAAGCAATGGTAATAATCACAATACCGTATCCGAGAAAGGTGGTGAAGAAAAGAATGGTGAGTGGTGAGTGGTGAGTGGTGAGTGGTAGGGGCAGGACGGCCCTCTTATAGATTGCAGTCTGCCATGACTGGTTACAACCAAGTAGAGGCGTTGCTGATGGATGCCTAAGTTTATGCAAGTATATGGTTGCAATTGCAACATTAACATGGAAATGGCCATTAGACACAAACGACCAGACAGATAGCCTGTATGTTGACCAAACAGTAACACGTACTGTAGAGCCTGTTGAGCGGTAAGGTGCATAAATAGATTAAAGATATGATGCTAGGCAGGAGACGATGTTGTGTCAAGGAAATCAAAACAAGTACAACTGTAGAAGTCCTGGAATGTACGATTAGTAAGACGGGACACCGCATGGTTAGAGAGCATGGAATACTGTGGGGCTAGTATTGAGTGGAGGCCTAGGCTGAAGGCCTTGGGTGGATACTAGTCATCTCGCCACGGATGGACACAACAGGAAAAGCTCTGATAGCTACATAATCAATTCAACCTTCATCCTCGTTGTACAACAACAAACTAACAAGCCACTAGTTTCAGATATGTAGAAAATGGGAATCACAGATATAGTCAAGAAAATGGGGATAGAGGGGGGACATGAAGTAGTGCGCAAAGAACGATAATAGGGAAACATGTTTGAGGTGACTCATTGAGGCATTGACAAACCTACAGTTTGCGTTTACCAAAGACTCAACATTGATGTGATGGCAACGAATATGAGAATGCCGTGAGATCCAGGATGAAGGGTAGATGCAGCTGCAGTCTCAGGCGTGGCAGAACTGACAGAGCCTGAACTATCATTAGTGTCTGATGCTGAAGAAGAGGCACTTTGATCTGTATCAGTTTCGGCCGGGGAATCCGATTCAGAGTCAGTTTGGATTGCACTAGTCTCCATGGAAGAAATATCAGAGACGATAGCAGAGCTGCTGCCTTCACTCAATGTGTTAGAAGCAGCTGGAGTAGTAGTGGTTGAGCCAGAATTTCTAGATGCCAAAATTGTAGTGGAAAGTTCACTAGATGCGCTTGCCGCTGAAGTAACTACAGAGACAGTAGTTGTTGAGACTGTTGAGATGGAGTTGCTATCAAGTTGGGATGATGACTCGGCCGTACTAGTGGATGATGAAAGCACATCATCGACATTAGCCGTCGTACTTGACACCAGGTTTGTGGATGAAACATCAAGTAAAGATATAGGGCCCGATGTAGCAGAAGTCGACGACACGTCGGTCTGGGAGATAGCAGTTGGCGAGGCAATAGTCGACCGGACTTCAGCAGATTCAGCAATAATAGAGCTGACAGTGGATGTTAGGATAGCAACTACCAAAGTATCCGTGTTTGCCGCACTGCGTGAGGATGTGATTACAGAATCTTGTAATTCCTCTGCCAGTACTGTGGTAGCAGTTGATGGTGAATTAACTGCACAATAGTCCACAAACTGCTTCACTGCGTTGTTGAGATAAGCTTTGCCATCTTGAGAAGATCTGGATTCGGCCAGACTATCAATACACTCGTTGCACTGGCCCCAAGCAACATTCCAAGGAGACTCTGATTGACAAAGCTCGGGGATCTTGCCGAGGTTCTGAGGCTCAGTAAGTGCCGAGGAACAGGAATAGGCGCATATGGCAGGCAGTGTATCCTCTCTCTTGTGAAGAGATTCCCGAACGGTTAAATAACCCTTGAAATTGGCCACTGGAACGACAAGAGGCCTGGAGCGTCCCGCAACAGGAGTGGTCAAAGGATACCACTGACTCAATGTCACCTGTGAAGCGTATTGGTCGGTACGGGTGTATGTCTTGACGTGAGTTCCAATAGTTTTTGTCAGAACCTCCGGATCCTCGTAGACATCGTAGCTAAGGCCGAATACTTCAGGGTTCATATGGAAGTAACCAGGGTTTTGAGGCAGACGTCCATCCTCTAAAATGGTACGGTTCAACTTGGGAGCAGGAATACAGTACTGAGGCTCACAAACGTAATCCTTGTCAGGGATGTCACCCCAGAAGTTGCAAGTATCGGGCTTGGGAGGACTGCAGATGTATCCAGGAGGACAGCCCCAGGTATAACTACTCTTTGGATCATACGGGATCTTGATGGGAGAATCTGTAGGAGCAGGGCAAGCCGTGATGTCTTCAACAATAGTCAGAGATTGAGTAAAAGCGGGCTGAGTGACAGTGACTGGAGGGCCAGTGATGGTCTCGGCATGTGTAACTGTAACATGAGGTCCGGTAATAACCTCGGCCTGAGTGACAGTGACTGGAGAGCCAGTGATGGTCTCGGCCTGAGTAACAGTTACAGCAGGGGCCGTAATTGTTTCGGCCCAAGTCACCGTCACAGGAGCAGGCGTAATTGTGACAGCCTGAGTCTGAACCGCAGTAGCGACATTAGTTATCTGTTGGGTAATAAGAGTAGGGACTAAGGCAGTCGTGGTCAATGTCGAGAACTCGGTGGTCCATGAAACCTCGGTGATAGCAGTGCACCCAGAGTCAGCAGTTTCGCAGTTGGAAGTATGAGTCACAGTCACGGGATACGACTAATAGAAATAATGTTAGTTATTAAACCGCACTTCATAAACAAGACAGAATAGGAGACTATACATACAGTGAAAATCGTAGAGAGAACAGTTGTGACGAGTTGATTAGTTTCGAACACGGTACTGGTGTATCCCACAGAGTGCGTAATCATGTTTGTCTTGGTGACCTCGTTTGTAAGGACCTTTGTATCAACGTCGGTGTAAACTTCGATCAGGGTAGTGAAAGCCGTGATCGTAGCTGTTACGGTGACCGTTCCAGGGCTAGGCACAGAGGTGATGTACTCGCGGATAGTCGTAGTCACTAGGACAGAGTCCGTTTTCTGCTCCAACACGGTAGTCGGATGAACCATTTTGGTGGGAACGAGCTTTGTCATGACAGTGCCATTAGCGGTAACCGTAGCAGTGTAAAATCTAGTTTCAGTGACTTCCTTTTCAATGGCCGATGTCATGGTGACTGTTCCAATGACAGTTTTCGTGGTTGGAACATGTACAGTTGTCGGCATAGCCTTGGTAATGACAGTGCCATTGATAATAGATGTAACAGTATGAACTCGGGTCTCAGTAACATCATTTGCGTAGCCAGAGGTGATCGTGACAGTTTTGGTAACAGTTTCTGCGGTTGGAATACCCACAGTTGTCGGTACAACTTTCGTGATAACAGTACCGTTGGCAGCAACCGTGACAGTGTGAAATCGGGTCTCAGTAACATCATTTGCGTAGCCAGAGGTGATCGTGATGGTTTCTGTGGTTGGAACATGTACAGTTGTCGGCACAACTTTTGTGATAACAGTACCGTTGGCAGCAGCCGTGACAGTGTGAAATCGAGTCTCAGTAACATCATTTGCGTAGCCGGAGGTGACCATGAAGGTCTTGGTGATGGTCTCTGTTATGGGCACATTCACAGTCGTTGGGACGATAGCCGTAGTAACAGTGCCGTTAGCGGTGACAGTGGCAGTGTAGAACTTTGTTTCGACGATAGTTTTGTCGATGGCAGCTGTCACTGTTGAGGTTTCTGTCACGTATTTGTAGATGGTAGTTGGAGCAGGCACATCAACAATCTTGGTGGGCTGGTAAACGTAGTAGAAGTACTTTGTGGTCTCGAATGTCACCCAGATGTTGTTGACTTGAGTGGTGTACATTCCGCATTCTGTGTGGTCTAACACACCAGACTCTGGAACATCGGGGGAAGAAGGCTTGTTGGTGATGGCAGGGGGCTCTTGAATAGCAGTGGTAGTTGGCACTTCACTACTGACGATGGCAGGCTCCTCACTAGAAGTGGCCACTACAGTGGTATCGTACTGGTAGCTGTTGATAGAGAGCCGTTAGATGATACACTCGATCAAGACTGTCAAGGAGCCAAAGACTTACCCTTCGGACCGCCGTGCAACGCCGGCCGGCCTATCCACCAACAGGTTTCTGAAAGCTACTTCATCGGCGGCGTCAAGCTGGTATGGCGGCCTTGGGGCCAGCAACGCAGCCTCGGCATTGAGGACCACGGCAGCAAGGCTACCAAGAAGTGGAAAGGAAAACGCCTTCATGATGAAAGAAATATAGGCAGGACCAGAGGCGTATTTTTTCGCACCTTCCCTTTCAGCTCAAAGTGGAGGCAAGACAATCGTTTTTATGTGCCCGGAAAGAGGGTTAGGGCACCGGTGAAAGAAGGTTCTTTTCGTTTCGTAAAGGGATCACGGATTCTAAGAGCAACTACCTTGACAATAGGCGAGGGTGGCAGGAGCCTCGAAGCAAGACAGGCAGTTGCAGAACAGGATAGTGACACAAGACACCAAGTCAACGTCCAAGTTGAATGTGTGATTGATCAGTATCAAAGAAAAGACAAAAGACCCCAGTGGGATTCTAGATGTCTAATACAACGAAAGAGAAGAGAGCCGATGGAGGGAAAGAGGTAAAGCCAAGCAAGATAGACGAGGGAGCACCGACCAATATGTGGGAATATGTACGCTCGCTATGGCACTGTGGTATGTCGTCTTCCACAGCTTGGGCTTCTTTGCACTTGTTGACTTTGTAGTATCAAAGCAGGGCAATAGAAGCAAATCGCAGCTTTGTGGATCTTGACGAGCTGATACGTGCATACTGTTGCTGTTGATGGCAGACTGATAAAATACCAGGAATTGATATATGGCGTTGCAGGGGCATTGTGGTAGTTAGCGTGGGGTTCTCCGCTCGGGACAACCCACTAACCAACCAGCATCAAATAGGACTTGCTATTGTGACAATAGCGAGCTATCGGACCTGTCTTGTAGGTGCACATCAGTACTTCCCATGGTATAGCATGTCTTGGGCGTACACGCACCAGCCTTCCAGTGTCCACTTGCCCGCCCCCTCATACTCGATGCTTAGGAAAGGCGGGAAGGAAAGTTAATAGTGTGATCAGATGCATTTTCAGCTTGGCTATCCTTGGGTGCTAGACAGACTTGAGCAGCACGGCTAGGCATTGTTCCGATGCAGTAGAAATGGGTCCTGCTGTAGAAGACTGAGCGGAAACACAGAGTCGAAGCCTAATATGGCCACGAGAAGGCACTGGTTTGGTAGTGGTGCGTTTTGTACGCCGGTCTAGATGCGTTGTCAGTATTGTACGTAGGAATGCTTGTGCCTGTGACAGCGCATATAGTACGTACATGTATTCTGGCAGTGCCAGTTTAGAAGGGATGATTCAATTTTAGCGGCCAACCGTATACCAAGATACGGCTAGCACCATCAGTTACAGCCCCTTAGCAGTACTACTATGCATGCGCAGCATCACATCGTTTAGTAGCCACTTATTGAAAAGACGATTCACATGTACGCTCACTGTCACAAAGTCGAAATAACAGTGGTCTGTGCTGGAAGCAAGGCCTATAGTGGAAGTGAAGACCACGAAGACGGAATTTCTACCATTTTTGCGTTGGAAAAGATGGCAGCAAACCCAGCACATAGATACTTCTTTCATCATCGTTCAATTTTGTTCCCACATATTGTTGAGGTCACAATATGAGAGAGGGGGGCTTGAAGCCTAGGGTATACCGGACAGCAAGGCGACGGAAACATATTTCATGGTCCGTCCAACGAAGTATTTGCACAAGAACACAGAGAACAGAGAAAACATCGCAGAACCACTAAAAAAAGAAGAAAAGAAGAAAAGAAGAAAAGAAAACGGGCTGAACAACGCCCTACGAGAGTGCAACAAAGGGTTTCGATAAATTCAGGATGATATTAACAAATAAACAAATTAAAATAATAGAAAAGTTGATTTATATATAAAATAAATAAAAGCGTATTGAAATTAGTGTGAAAACTGGATTCACGTGAAAGAAGAAAGAAGAACAAAAAAAGTGGAAAGAATACAGCCACAAATGGGCAGACCGCATGATGGCCCCCACACAGTGCTAGAGAGTTTAGCATGACATACCCGTAGCGGCCCGAAACGGCAGTTCCGAGTTCTGTCTCCAGCACTTTGTGTAATGTATCTAGCCCGAAAGGGCTTAGCGTCTTTCTGTTGCTCTTCCACTCTTAAACCTCTTAGACAACAACCCTCCTAGCATTGCATTATATGTAGGGCTTCGCAAAGGCTTCCCCTCGGGCGAATGAAGCTCGTCGTGGTATGTTGCTACCTCATGATTATCTCACAGGCTCTCAGCTGTGAACATGTCGCAGCTAGATATGAGTGGATATCCATTGGAACATGGCTTGGCGCATGAAGATTCACATAGGGAGTATGACTTTAAGTGCGAAGATGACTTTTTGTTTACTCGTTAGTCGGGCTATCGCTGACATGCAAAAGCTGTCTTGTTTGCAATAAGCCTACAGCTTGGGCTGACTTATACGCTGGTTTGTCACATCACGTGTATAGTAGCGGTCCACTATTAGCACGGACTCCTCGACCAGCAACAGCCACAATGACGAAGGAGTCTTGGGGGATAATCCTACACTGCATAGATGCATACATGTCCACGCACACGGCTGTATCAAGTCCACGGCTCCTAGTGTAACCTTTGAGTGGGCTGGCGCTTGCCATACGGAGCCTGGGAAGCAACTGTAAATCGCCCGATTTGTTTACTTTTCCAAAGCATCTTGGTTAGAATTTTAGCTTGACAATGAAATATCTATAGTCTCTGTGAGGATAAGACTCGTTGGATGAAACCTTTATGGTAGGGCCGCAGGCTAAAGACATCGTGAGTGGGCTGGTTTGTGTAGGATCCAGATATGCAGGCTTCCGCCTAGGTTATATGAAAGCCCCCTTTCTGAAATAGCTGACAATGCATTGTCTTGAACGAGTATTAGAAATGGCTTCTTCCCTAGTTTTCATATGTACCTACCTATACATGCGTTTCAGTGCAGAATCTGCTTGTAAAACTCAGAACCTGCTACTATCCGTGGAATGCAAGCCTAGATCTCGTCTTCTCATAGGAGACAGCTTCACGGAGTAATTTTGTAAATCCGGTCATACTGTAGTGACTGTAGAACTGCGGTAACATGTCCCCTTTGTATGAGAACTTGAGCATCAAGCAATATCGTGTCAGAGTGATGTGAGCTGCAAAGTTGACAGATGCTTAGCAAGCCAGCAATATATAAGCCAACAAAGTAGATAACTTACTAGCACAACCCCGATTTATGCATGATTGAAAAAAGAAGCACTAGAAAGTTAAAAGGTGTAGACTTTAGGCTCATATAGACTGTTTTTGTTTCAATAGGATCATTTAAGCAGTTTTTGCATAGTAGGCCAAGGTACTCAGTACTAGGGTCCGCTCGCCTATATTAGTTAGTACCTGCTACAAGCCTGTCAGGTGAGCACTATGCCCTATAGCAAAAAAAATCCAAAGCTTCTATAAAGCTTAGATTTCTTCTAGACGACTCTGGTTGTATTGTGTACTACATGCTGGGAGAGTTGCTTGCCGTCGAAATTAAGAGGCACGTCTTGTTTTCTTATTGTAAATAGCTAGAAATTAAATGCAACTTGGCGCTATATTGATACTCCCTCTCACATAGTCGCGGGAATTTGTGCCACAGTGTTGTTTGTATGCCTAATGCCTCGTCTATTAGTTTGCGGGATTCACAAATTATCGACTCCCACTTCTCCAAATCATTTGTTAGGCCATTCCCAGCATTGCCAACACTGCCTCCTCTCTTCTCTACGTGTACACGTCCCCGCTTTCTCGCCATTCCCTCGTCTTCCGCCCAGTCCATGAGCCACACGTTTTCTGGTCCGCTTCTCATGTACTCACAGTGGAGCAGCTGATCGATGCCGCTTGAATATATATCTCTAGTTGAAGGATTCTTGTGAGTGACCCTTGTGAGACCTTTCTAGATAAAGCGCATGCATGCGTCCCCTGCTTGGTGCAGCCCGTGCTGTTAGTTGTCTCGGCCATCACTTCTAATCACAGTCCGAGCCAGGCCAAGTGACGTTAAAGGTAATCCCAGCCAGAGACCCTTCTTGTTCAAGGAAAACTCAGTGCGAGTTTTTCAAAAGCATGAACCGCATCTTGATACTGGGCTTGACCCCTCTACATACGCAGCCTTACTCTGGAGAGATTGAGCGAAACATCCAGTGGCCAACTCAAGTGAGGCCAGGCTTGCTATTGGAAAATATAGAAGAACAATATTCTGTCTCTTCGGTTCACCTGTGGAATCAAGTCTCCATCGGAGGTCCTTTCAGATGCGACATAGTGCTTGGCGCATGTGCGTGAGCTAGTCTAGCACACATGCATATATGCACACATGCACAGTACTTTGCTCAAATGGCTGGCTGAGATCGATTGACGAGTGGGAAGCCTTTTGGTAAAACTTAGAGGCTGGGAGGATGAGAATGTTTGTTGTATGGTAAATGTAGTATTTTCCTCAAGAAACCGAGACGCTCCGAGTGAGGTAATGGTATGTGGGTTATTAACCCTAATGAATACGGTTGAGCTTGTTCTTGCAAGTCAATGAAAGGGAAGCTTTATATAACTTCATGTTTAATTTTCTTACGTCAACCCGCCTGAGAAGAATGGTAACAGAAAGTGTGCGTCAGTTGCCACTATATATACATGTCATCCCATGCTATGTACCAGCAACTCGTATCTCCCCTAGGCGATTCTTTCTCTGTTCTTGGGCCGAGTTACTGGTACAAGTTTCAGTTGCTGGCTGGTTGTGTCACCCAAGACAATGTGGCTGTAGCACAGCCAGAGGAGGCAAGAGGGTCTTTTTCTGTAATAACGGTAGTTTCGGTTCTCAGCAGTAGTTGCGGCCATGAAGTTGCTGCACAGGCTCTTTCTCTTCTGGCCGTGTCCCTTCCCTTCCGGCAGCCCGATTTCCTATTCCCGCTGCGGTCCGCAAGATATTGCCCCTCGCAAAATAAACAAAACATCTTTCTGTGTGCCCTAATCGTAGACAAGCCCACCTGCAGTTTTAAGGACACCCATTGTGCCAAAGTAACGGCCGTAAAATCCAGGCATCGATCCATACAGTCGCCATTCGGCAAGACCAACACCGACCGCTCTCTTTTTTCCACCTCGCCAGCTGTGTCTCAACAAATCCGGATACTGTCTTTGACGACCGCCAGAGTCACATACGGACGGGGTGTACGCATGCGCATATGCACGTACACATGTACCCACTCCTACAGTGCATGTATACTACATGATTGTATACGCCCGCCATGCATATCCAGCGCCCATTGCTGCCAAAGACCCCCGGCCTCGCTAGACAGACACTTGCAGATCTCACAGTTGTCATGGGCTACAGAAAGCTGCACTCCTCTTCTCGTTCTTGAATGCTGCATTTTGTGCAATCACATTTTACCCCTCTTTTCTATTGATGACCATAAGCGGGGACTTCTTTCAGGTCGAGTATAGTCGTATCGGTTGATTCCTCCTCGTTGTTCCCTCTCTCGATGCTTGACGTACTTGTGTCCACCGGTCTAACGCTTCGACATCGTCCAGGTCTCTCGCACTTCCATGCTCCGGTGTACGAGGCTTTTATCATGACACAGCGTGTGTGTGCCAGTCTCGTTCTTTCAGCACTTTGGTCTAACTTGTTGGTCTAGTGAGCCAGACGCTCCCAGTTCTTTGTTAGCCGGTGTCTTGCTTCTCCCTTTTCCTGGCTGGCTTGCTTCATTGCCATCTGTTTCTTTGACGCTTTGAAGCTCAATAACTCGTCATTTCTCCTCATCTTCTTTGTCTTACCACCGCATGAAATATCGCAGACTCTGTTCACTTGGTTCATCACGCTAGAAGCTAGATGTGCCTTGTTTGCTTCGCGGAGAGTACTTTGCTTTATACATGTGAAGTCAGCGTCAAGAGACTCCAAGAATCCAATACCAGCCACGGGCTACTGGCCAGGCTCTAGAAATCTACTGATTTCACGCGACAGGCCTTGTATCCTCTGATACAAGCAACCCATTTCTACCTTCAAAGGGCCAAGTTGCCAACATTTCTTTCGCGCCCAAGACCCCGTTCTTTTTCACAGTGTCATCCCCCTTCTTCTCATCATGCTGCACTCGATGCTGGCTATGCCATCACTCCTGGCTATAGCCAGCTTGGCACAAGCCCAGTGGGATGGCTGGGTTGAGGGCCAAACCAATGCCACTCTTTGCCAATGGCAGGATCTTCGAGGTTTGTTGTTTAACTACACTGTTGCAAAATTAAATCTAACCCATTGTTAGGGATCATGCTTCGTGATACCATCTATCTTGATGGAGGTCTGACATATTGGCGCCTAGGAATGAATGATAGCACTGCGGGCTCAGTGGAATTGAATAGTAAGTCTGAAATAATTAGATGATCTAGTGTATTCGAGCCATTGGATTCTAACTCTGATTAGACAACAGATTGGGGTACATGTTCACCCTTTCTTTGAATAACTCCATTGACCTGACAGCCGCCAATGTCACCAGTATCCTTGGTACTATGTCCAAAGCCAGAGGAGGTTCTGGAAGCGCAGGCGCCGATGGGGCTCCGAACTATATCAGCGGAGCACTTCTTGGTAACAGTGCCGAGTTCTTTCTCTATGGAGGTCTGGCTGCAAACACAGCGGAATATGACCTACCAGATGAAGATGATGTCCTTGGCTACCAGAAATACGAATACGGCGCTGAAAGGGACTTTGTGGAGAGCTTGAGTGCCTATAACACAGACTCGGGGACTAACCGTTATGTGGCCTACGGTGCCGGGGCTACGGTGAACTCGGAATGGAAGTCATTTTACTTTTCCGGCCTCCGTTCATCTTCTGGCCCTATTTATCAAGGCACTTCGAACAACGACACCGCAACCAGTTTGAGTCACTCAGCCGACTTTCTCATTACGTTGGAAACCGACGAGTCCAATCAGCTTACCCACAAATGGACCAACACCTCACTTCCTGACAATATAAAGGGCCGAGCAGCTGGCGAGTTTGTCTTCGTTCCTGTTGGAGATAACGGTATCATGGTTGCTGTCGGGGGTGTGACATATCCGGAATTCGTGCGCTCAAACTTCTCTTCCCCAAACCCGGATGCCAGTGTAAGTCATTTATTGACGATTTTCCTTTGTATTTCCTTGCCTCTCATACTGACGATTTATACCTGCACTACAGGAGTCTGATGGGAGGGGCTTCCACCAAACTATCGATATCTACGATATTGCCTCTGAAAAGTGGTATCAACAAAACTCCACCTTGGTGGACACTCCCCCAACTTTATCGCGTGGCTGTGCGCTGATGGCAGCAGCCAGTGATGGATCCAGCTTCAACATTTACTATTACGGCGGCTACACTGCAATCTCTGGCATTGGGTCCTACAGCGATGACATTTGGGTCCTAAGCTTGCCCAGCTTCACTTGGACCAAGGTCTACAGCGGAAACAATCTGCATGGACGTGTTGGTCATCAGTGCTTTCAGCCTTACCCAGGTCAAATGATGATCATTGGTGGTAAGACTGCTATCACGTCGACGAGTAGCACTGATGTCATTTGTCTACAAGGAAACGTAATCCAGTTGTTCAACATGTCGAGTCTCGAGTGGTTGGATGTCTACGATCCTACTGTGTATAGCAACTACACAGTTCCAGATGCCATCACCAATGTTATCGGGGGTGGCGCATTTGGATCAGCAACCGAAACGTCTCCAGCTGCAGGATGGGACGATGATGAGCTGGAAGCTCTGTTCGGCATTGCATACCCTACGTCTAGAATTGTCAATTATTACCCCTACACCCCGGCTGAAGTAACGGACATCATTACGGATGAAGACACAGGATCCTCTGGCTCCAGTGGTGTTTCAACTGGAGCCATTGCAGCTATCGTCGTCTGCTCCATAATTGCCGTCAGCTTCATACTTGGTCTCTTCATCTGGTGGCGCCGCCGGAGACTAGCCCAAGTTAGTGAATCCGATGCAACCACTGCCTATAGCAATAACCGTATCTTGGCGTGGATTTTGGGTACGCCAGCACCGAGCACGATAGTTACAGGCAAAGCCATGACGGAGACAACCGAAACGTCCGGGGTACTTCCCGAAGGGTCCTTATCACCCATAAGTGCCATGTCGGTACCTGTTGTGGTGCCCATATTACATCACGAAATGGATGCAGCGATTATATCCGAGCTTGAAGACACTTCACGCCCCGAGCTTGGAGAAACAGGAATGACACCAGTGACGGCCACTGAGCACAAAGTCTCTAGACGTACTCCTATGGGGCGGAGTCCTTTGTCCATGTCACCCACTGGGCTATCCGACCATGACCACAGCAGTTTCATCAGCCAGACCGAAATATCCTCCGTCAGAAACTCGACAGTGTCGCCGCACACTCCGAGTCCATCGCATTCGCCGACAATTCCGGATACTGCTGTTACCTCACACTTACCGGCCGCTTCACGCGCTGTATCTGATGTGTCCAATTTCAGTGAGCGTGAGACGCGGCATTTACGCCAGATTAGCGACGTGACCGTGAGCAGTACCTCGGACGCGGGAGAGGTGCCTATTGTGTCACCGATAAAAGCTGTGTTCAAGGCGCCTGCTATTGAGGAGAGCCCAGAGGATGAACAGACACCATCGACACCGGGCTCATCTGGTACTCCGATAAAGAAGGTGTCTACCGAGAATATTGCTGCCAAGACTCCGTATACATCTAGTGCAAGACGGAGCGTCTTTCACGAGAGCCGAGATGACTTGGGCGAGATGGAGCTTCCTAAGAGTTCGGACAGCGAAGAGGAGAAAAAGAAAGGAGACGAAGCGCCGAGGAGAAGGTCAGGTTAGTGCGCAAGTTGGGGGCGTGGTTGACGGGAGGGAAGCTGTTCTGTTTGTCCGTGGAGCTTGATGGTTTTTCTGTTAGCGTTTAGATGGTCCGAGGGCTTCTTTTCAGGATTGTTTCTCGCTCTATTAATGCAGTTTTGTAATAATTAATATTTCTATTTCGACTTTGCCTTCAAATTTGGTACACACACACACACACACACACTTAACGTTATCACCTGTGGGTTGTTGGTATGCTTAGTCATCAGGAACTGGAGCCCAGTTCATAATTTGGGTGCAAAAAGCTTCACAAGCTGTGACAGCTCGCGCCTGGCGACACACTTTGTCACGCCTCTGCCGGGGAGCGCTTCTGCTTGGTTTTTTTTTTGCGGGTTTCAAAAACACGCTTTTGTTTTCTCTATCTTGGTAACTTTTGTGTCTGTCTGCATTACCAGTCCAAAGCTGTTTTGCCGACCACCATCGACAGCCTTATCTGTCCGTCTTCGGAAGAACGCCCTCTCCCACAGAGTAACACACCCAGGCGACTTCAGATACATCCAGCCATGGTCTCCAAATCCACCCGCCCAGCCCCAGCGGCGTCCAACGAGCCTGAAGCGCCGCCGCCGCCGCCGCTTGCACCCGTCAAGCTGTACACCGACTCGATAGCGTTGAGCGTGCGGCTGGCGCAGCCGGCGCTGGTGGCTGCGCTGTTCATCTACAGTTTTGGCGGGGTGATTGCAGACCCGGTGCAAGGGCTGCAGGAGATGTTGGCGGTGGTGGCGGTGGCACAGGTGGTCTATGTGCTGGCGTGTGTGCCCGAGGTCGGAACAAAGTACAAAGCCGCCGTGGCACCGCGGAAGAAGGCGGAGCGGAAGAGCAGTGCTAAGAGATCGGTGTTTGTAAGTCCTGCGGTCCTGTGCTTGTTTGGTTGTGGCTGATGGGCTGGGTTGGTTTATACAGCCTGGCGACGACGTGGTCACGGGTTTGTCCCATTTCAATTCTTACGAGAGCAATTCACTAACGCCCGTGACTATTCTGGTACAGACTGCGATTCTCTCCCTCATCCTCAGCGGTCTGGTCACGCCCTTTGTCCACCTTGTCCTCGTGCTCTTCGGCGGCCCGTTCCTCAGCCACGTCAAGCCTACATTTCTGTGCGCCGCGCACTTCAGCCTCGTGTGCGTCTTCCCGCTCTTCTACGCCCACGGCGTCGAGTCGTCTGCGTGGCTTGCCATTGGCAGCCTGGGCCAGCCGTTTGACGAGCCGTACGGCGCGCTGTGGGGTGGTCTGCTGGGCGCGTGGTTGGGCGCAGTGCCGATTCCGCTGGATTGGGACCGCGAGTGGCAGAAGTGGCCTGTGACTATTGTCTGCGGCATGTACATGGGCGCGGCGCTGGGCCGTCTTTTGGGCGGGAGTGTGTTGTTTGGGAAGAGAGCGGTAGAGCTGGATCTTCCAGTCAAGGAAGAGTAGAAGCCGGAGAAGATAGACAGCAGCAATTCTCACGTGAAAACGGAGCGGTTTATACAAAATGTGCAGAATCTACAACAGGGACATGGCGGACATGGAAATCAAAGCATCGCCACGACGCGGATACAAGGCTCAGAAGTGCCGGGCGGGGCCAGCGACATGTCAACTACAAGGACAGTAACTTTACAAGAGCAAGAGTAGCCGAGCCATAGTCAAGAAATGTTTCTGTACGTTGCTTTCAGAATTTTCAGTGTGAATAGAGCTCAACTGGCGATGTAATATCGGCCAGAATAGCGAGTATAAAAGAAAGTCATCACGAAGCAACAGAAACAGGCCTGGAATCTTCAGCCCTGCTTTATCCAACAGAATATAAGCCGAAGCCAATGATCCCGGGCTCAAGAGAGAGAAAACTCTGCTTGGGATAACGAGAGATCCGCAAGAGAGTTGTTGGTAGACAAGAAGAAGCAGAGTCTCAACACGCAGACGATTGTGAGAATTTGTACTTAAATACGTGTTTATCTGGGATCCACAGAAAGGACATAATCTAGCCACCGGTTGTAATTATCCGAACATGAACCGTCAAAGCAATCAGGAACTGCCCACTTTAATCACGTCGAGTAGGCATAGTCTTATGGGGATAAAATCGTGTTAATGCATTATGAAGTAAAAGTCTATGTGTACCACCGGCGAAGCTTGTGTATACAAGAAAGGTCGCGTATCCGTCGAGTCATTATAAAGCGCTAGAAATCAAAACAAAAGAGGGGAGAAACAAAAGATGATATATGCGGGGAAAATAGGCTGGCGAAAAAGTCGAAAGAATACAATGGGTAGATATCAACACATCCACTCTGGTATTCGAAGCCCGAGAATGTGCCATGCCGAAAATGGTCGGAGAAAAGTATGTGAAAGATGAAAAAAAAAACAAAACACCAAAGAAACAGAAGAATGAACAGGTTGATAAGGAAACCGCTCAAGTATGGGCATCGATGCAGCCTGCTCGAGCTTGGTTTCGCAGGCCTTCGGCGCGAGTCTCGTCCATCTCGGCACGCATGTACTTGTTGAACTCGTCAGGGTTGTCGATGAAGAGATGATGGCCTGCATCTGGGATAATAACGACCTTGGCTGCGCCATTCTCGTTCTTTTTCTCATAGTCGGTGCCCGTCAGAAGCGCCTTTTCGCGAGCCTTGAGAAGTTTCTGCTCAGCGGCAAAGCCGCCGGCAGCGTCCATCCAGTCGCCGTCGCCATACATCATGACAATGGGGATACCGGTTTCGCGAAGCGGCACATCTGCGGCAGAGGACCCAGCAGGTGCCGGAAGAACCTGGCGACCGACGCCGTCGATACGGTTGATAAGTGGACTCCGGGCGAATGCGCCAGGCGCTAGGAGATACGGCATGGCGTATTCACCACTGCCTGTCTGGCGGAAGATGGAAAAGGCGTAGTCATGGAGAAGACTTGCGTCTTTCTGAGGGAGATGGTTGAAGCGGCGGGAAGACCACCCGGACACGATGCGAGGGCCAAGAGGGCCGGTAAGACGGACGATGCTGAAGGGCGATACATTGGCGTCCCATAGGTAGCTTAGCCAGCCCGGCACACGGCGCTTGTGAGCATCTCCAGGGGCTTTGGAATTTTTACCGTGGACTATGCTTTCTTGATCGCGAGTAAACTCATTTTGCATCGAGGATTCTTCGGGTTCAGGCATCTCAGCACTGATAGCATGTGAATCCGCGGGAACGCCAACGGGGGAGGCCAGGATAAGCTTCTTGATGCGTCCAGGATATTTCAGGGCATATGCCACTCCCAAATATCCTCCCAGAGAGTGGGCGCATAGCGTAAAGGTGTCTATCCTGCGCTTAGTGCGCCACTCCTCAAGAGAGTCGATGAACCAGCCCTCGGCTTCGGCAATCTGGGCCTCGCGTGTCTTGGACTTGATAGAGAATGGAGGGCGGGTCTATTTTGTATCGGAATGACGGGTGTTAATGGGGGAGACTTGTTTCATCAGACGGCTGGAAGTGCAGTGGCGAAGAACATACAGAATTGCCCATGCCCAGCATGTCAAGAGCGTAGAGCTTCCAGCCCGGGGCCCGGGTCAAGGGCTCGTAGTTCCGGTAGAAGAAGCCGAGACCAGCGCCGTAGCCGTGGAGCATGACCAGATTCTCGTCAACCTTTTCACCAACCCGTTCTATAGAGTACTCATTGAGAGCGCGGTTCTTACCAGATAGCTCGACCATCTGAGATCGCCACACGCGGAAGCCAAAGGGATCGTCGTTGCTTGTCGGAGTCGCAGCGTTGGCTGTCGCCTCCTTGAGGTAGGGAATCATGTCGAGAAGCTTGCGTTCAGCGAGCTTGGGGTTGGTGCATGTCCACTGTACGAAAGCCGCGGGTTTTACGAGTCAGTAAGCTTTCTTGTGGACATGGACAGGCGGGCGGGAAACGGAGGGGTCGTGAAGCAACTTACCCATTGCTTGGCCGACTCGCCGAAGCTTTGGGGGAACAGCTGCGCCAGTGACATGCGCAGCCCTTTGGAAGAATTGGAGTCGGATTCTTGGTCGGCCATGAGGATGTGTTCGGGGTCGTCGGATTCTGATGATGAAGCGTAGGCCGACGATGGATGCCGGGAGTTGGCAGCGTGGGGCGCGGTGAAATAAAGACGGGGGCGGCGAGTAACGATGGTGCTGGCTGTCTGTGCCTTGAGCATCCCGAAAGTGAAGATGTAGGTGTAGAAGTACTGGTATATATGTATACGTTGTATAGTAGAACAATTCCTGGGGAGACTTCCGGACAGCCAGCGGCGGGGTGACGTAGGAAATTTCCAGGCTGCGATAGAATGCGAAAGAACAATGCGCCTGCGACAAAATAACAGACGGGCGGATTATTAATGAACGTGGGATCCCGTCGGCTTTGTTGCGGTGGGCTTTGCTCCAAGTGAGTGAGGTTCGGGACAAGTCGAATTCCGCACTAGCAATGGACGCTGAGGCGGAGAGGCAGAGAAGCAGAGATGCGGAGAGGCGGAGAGGCGAAGAGGCGAAGAGGTTGAAAGAGAGATGGACGCAACAGCTGGTGGCGCTGATTTGTGGTGACAGCGATTGCAGGTAGTGTAATCGAAGTCGAAGTCGAGGTTAAAGTTGAAGACGAAAGGAAAAAAAAAAGAAGGAAAACAGAGAGACTAGGGGCGCTGTGGCGGAATAAATACAGCGGTGTTGTGCTGTACTGTACTGTGCTTTGCTGTTCTATTGTGTGCTGTGCTATGCTGTGCTATGCTGTGCTGTGCTGTGCTGTGCTGTGCTGTGTATCAAGACTTATCAAATGGACGGACAACAGCGCACAGGCTCTAATTCGGAGGCAGCCCCCCCCTAAAGTAGCCTGATTCTGCCACTAGCACTAGCCACTGGCCGGGGCTTCCCCCCAAAGCCTTTCGCCCTTGCCCGGCACTTTTTTGTTTTTTTTTTTTCCTTTTTGCTGGGGATGGATTCTCTTCCAGGGCACTAGACACCCAGACTTTGTCTCAACAATTTGAACTTGTCCGCTAAAGACGCCAACAGCAACTTTGGCAAGGTTATCTTTTGCCGGCTTTTAGTGCCCATGTCCCATGTCCCATGTTCACACGATCAAGTTGATGGGCCAATCAGACGGGGCTATGCACAACGTTGATGATCACGGGTTGAGGTGACTGGGTTTGCCTGTGCTGACCTAACCGCAGGCCTGGCCTGTGTGCTGTCACATCGTGAGCTTAGCTTGGGAGATTGGGGTGTAGGGGAAGGACAAGGCCATTGCAGCCATCTCCAACCTTGAGTGGGACGAGCACCCTCTGTCTCGCGATGCTTGGGGTTTTTCATGGTCAAGACGGAGCATCGCATGCTGCATGGTATTAAGGTAAAGAGAACTCTAATGATCTAAAAAAAAAATTACAAAGATACGAAACAAATAGTCACAGGCACCCACCTGCACCTAGATACGCTGCACCATCCACGACCACCACTTGTTGACGTCAGGGACGGAGCCCATTATATTGCCGCCAATAATCTCGACGTCAATGTCAAACTCTAGCATCTGTGAAAAGCTAAATTTTTCGTTGCTTGCGCCGTATGCGCCGAGCCACGAATCCTGGTCCTCGGCATCGACGTCTGCGGCATCGGCGCCCGAGTCCATGAGCCCCTTGCTTCTGGAAGCGCGGATGCGCGACAGCTCCATCTCCAGCATGGTCTTGACAACGCTGGCCGGAGAGGCAGTGAAAAGGTCCATCTTGTTGGCGGCAATGAGCACGGGAATTGCTGGTGGCGGCCGCGAAGACTTGGATGACGCGGCACGGCGCTGCAGCAGCATGAGGATCTCATACAGGTACTCGGCAGTCGGGCCGAGCACTTCGGGTTCGCAGAGAGCAGAGGCATCGACCATAAACACAATGCCCTTGACGGTGCTATCTGCATCGGCAGCCTTCTTAGGGTTCAGCGACGTCATCTGATCGCCGGCTATGGCACGCAGCTTGGGGTGGCCAGGGGTGTCGATGATGAGGAACTTGGTATGCTGGCCCGAGACATCGTTCTTTTGCAGGTGGTCATGGCGCGCCGAGGCCTTGGTGGAGGCAGTGAATTCGACAGAGGTCGAAAGCAGAGAGGTGTGCGTCTGGGCAGGCGCCTTGTTGTCCTCGAAGAGCGTGAGAAGCGCTGTCTTGCCAGCGTTGCAGGGGCCAATCAGCACGATTGACGGGAGCGTCGTGTATGGCGTGGCCTTGACGACAACGTAGTGCAGCACAAGAGGAATGAGAATGACGATGACTGATGCGATGACGAACAGCTCGTACGAGGGAGTCAGCGACCACGTGATGGCGTCGCGACCAGACTCTTTGAGAGCCGCTATGCTCTGGTGGATATGTTGTAGGGCTTCCATCTCGTCGTCTGCAGATGGAGGAGGGGCGGCGAGTGGTGCAACAAGTGGGAAACCGACGATGGTGATGGCCTGTGTTGGGAAGCCGGGCCTTTAAAGAAAGGACAGCGCAATCGGATTAGTTAACAAGGCTAAGCAACCAACCCCCTGCAGCATCAGGCGAAGATGGGCAGATGTTGTTAAATAAAGACTGCGGAAGTGGCCTGGTGGTCGAGAGAGTCGGCCCAGGCAATGGGCAATGGGGGTTCCAGGCTCGAGCGAGCAAATGAATAAATAGGTTGGGGTACGGGGAACAGCGCAAGTTGAACACATAGCTGTATGGGATGGGCCTATCTGCCCTTGTCGATTGCAGCGGCCTCGTCTGTGGCGCAAGCTCAAACAGCCTAGAGAGAGAAGCATGACAGTGGCAGAAAAGTGTGGCGGCAGATGTGGCTGCAGACACGGACGGCCTCTTGCACTGCGCACTGGGGCTGGCGGCTTAAAGTCTGTGAACACTGGGAACAGCGGCTCCACTCCAAGTCAATGACGTTTTGGCCTGGCTGGTTGGATGGATGTCCTGAGCAAACAGGCAAAAAAAAGCAGACAGAAACAACGGCAAAGACACCCACAGAGCCTTCACACTACCCACTGAGCGCCAGCGAGCCCACAACTGACACCGCAATCGTATATATAGCTATTTCTCCATCACTGCCTCCATCTTTAGTCCTTATCCCTGTCCGCGGCCGTCGACGCTCGGCTTTGGTACTGCGCTGCCGCCCCCCCCCCCTTACGCAGAGAGCTCTACGGTCAGCTGCCCGCCCAAAGACGGAAACCCGCGGCATTGCATACATACTACATTACGAATAGCCGGCGAGCTCGTTCAGAAGCTGCATCGTCAGATCCGTACACCGAACCCTGCCCGCGTGCAAAAGGCACCAGTGCATACTCTCGCGGCACCCCCGACACCGTGTGCACCAAGCATCGCTCGAGGCATCTTATCTTGAATGCTGGATGCGTAACTGAGCTGAGCTGCCTCTTGGCATTTTCTATCCCCAACCCACTGCCACACGCCATCTCGCCCAACGACTACCCCGAATGCGAAACGATACGTCGAGTTATACCACGCTGCCTTGTTCATCTTCGATCTTGTCCACGTCTCTGTTCTCGTCCTCGTCCCCTGCCTCGAGCTCGAACTCAACTCTCTGCTGCAATGGCCGACGACTTTGACAGCATCGTCAAGGGCGCTCTCCAGACCCAGATCGACGTCAAGTCTGTCAGCAGCACAACCTCCATCAAGACGTCCGCCGGTGCCTCTACGAAGCCATGGGACCCGCTCAGCACCACACCGAGCTCCCCGCCCATGATATACTTGAATCTGCTTGTCCTCGAGGCTTCTCTTCGTGCTCAATACCTGGAGCTGCGTGCTCGCCGCCGCCACCACACCTTCTTCCTCCTGCTGCTGACGGGCTGGATTGTGGGCTTTGGCTATGCTCTGTTCTTTGCTCCGCGCGAAGACGGCATCGGCGTTGGCGGCTCTGTCTACTGGGGCGTTGAGGCTGGCGAAAAGGTGTGTTTTATGGGCGGCGTCATCACCTTCATTCTAGTCTGGGCTACCGGCATTTGGGACCGGGGCATTCGTTGGCCGCGGCGCTGGTTCAATGTTTCCAACCGAGGCCTGCGCGGCTTCAACTGCAAACTCGTCATTATTAAGCGCCCATGGTGGGCTGAAATGGCCTCTACCATTGGCTTCTTCCTAACCTACGGCCTGTTCTCACATACTGCCAGCTCGTCATACCGTTTTGTAGACGCTGCCATTCTGCGCGAGGTCGAGCGTGAGCTTTCTCTGACTGATGCCCATTCTACCATCAACAACATGGGCGTGCCCGGACTGTCGGCCATTGGCGAGAACGAACGCGGCCACGACGAGGACTTGGCCCCCGCAGGCGACTTTGTCAAGCTGCTTCTCCACGCCAAACCCTTCTCGCCCAGCTTCCGTGAAAATTGGGAAATCTACCGCTCCGAATATTGGGACAAGGAAAACGAGCGCCGCGCCCTTATTCGTGCCAAGCTGCGCGCACGCAATCGCCAGTACGCCAAGAACCGCTGGGGCATTTTCTGGTGGCTTCCCTGGCACCAAGCGCAGACTGAGCGACACTTTGCCCGTATTACCAGCTCGCGTGCTGCCCACTCTAACGGAGATACGGGCGGGGGGAGCCTTTCACACAGCGCCAAAGGTGCACAACACCACCGTAGCCGTAGTATCCGCCGCGGAAGCGTCAGTTCCACACGTAGTCTGACGCCCACGCGAGACTCGGTCTCGCCGGCACCCGTGGATGGTGCACTGCTAGAACGCGCCCGGCGGGGTAGCATATCGCCTGAGATGCGCCGCGGCAAGCGGCTCTCTGTGTCCAGCACGGTTGGCGCCGGCAGTGCTATGGGCCCGGCAGGCCGGAAGAAGCCGGCGTTACCAGATACGCCATCCCCGCTAGCGCGAGAGAGTGTGCTGGTTAGCGACGACGACTCCAAAGACGAATTGAATAGCGGAGACAATACGAAGTCCGCGAAAAGGAGGCCAACGATTGCAAAGGGGTAGAGCGACAGAGGGTTGATTGTGTTGTTACTTTTCCATCTCTATAGCGTTAATCTATATGGAAGTGCTGCTTTTGTTCTGGCACTGTCAACGTATGTGTATGTGTGTGTGCATTATAAGAGACTCGTATCAGAATAAGGCCGTGACGTAGAAGAAGCATCAGTCTTAGACGCGAACAAAAACATGCCCCCGAGATCCTCTTCCATAAATGTCTCTCCAGTCTATAAGCCCTTGAGAAAATCCGCCACCGAAACCGGTTTGCGTACAGCGTTGTTCAGCCCCTCGTGGTACCGCACCCAAACCTCTACGATGTTGTCGGACTTTTTCTCTCTCCGCTCTCCCTCTACCCTCGGCCTTTCGACAACAACGCGCCCAAAGAAGTCTCGTTTAGCTTTGACATTCAGCGACACAGCAGAAGCCCCAGCTGTACTAGTCTGCGGAGCGGGTTCGTCAAAGGCGTACACTCCGTCGCCGCCGTTCTGGAAACGCGCCTGACGGGCGGCGGTGTCGCGCGCATGCAGGACCTTGGTCAGTTCCTGGTCGAGAACTTGGCGGACAGCATAGCGTGTCGGGGAAAGGAAGGTGGCGGACTTGTCAGTAAGTGTTTTATACACAGCGAGCTCGTCGAGATCACTGGAAAACCGTTAGTACATGTCGACAAGCAAGCAAGCGGGATAGAGAAGAAACGTACGGTTCAAGGCGGTACACCCATTGCGGGGCTTTCATCATGTCGCCCTCAATCTTACCCTTGTGCAGCCTGAGGCCAACATCAGCCATGACCTCGGCTGCCCTGTGGACCATCATCTTCTCGCTTTCCTTGCGCACACTTGCCATGGTCCGCTGATCGCCGCCACCATAGATGACCACCGGGTTGACATTTGGGGCAATCAGCCGCATGAGATAGGGTAGGAACTCCGTCGCTATGTCCTCTGAGCTACGAAAAGCTCGCATCAGCACGGGCGGTAGCTCTGCTTGGACTGCCTGAAGGATAGAGCGGTTTTGCTTCTCGGCCTCGTGGGCCAAGAAGGAGGCTCGTGGGCCACTGAAGGCCAGCGGCATAGCGCCGTCGGCATCCTCGTTATCACGGTCGTTGCGGCGTCCGTAGTTGTTGGATGCCTGGCGGATGAGCGCAGCAAAAAGCGAATGGCAGGCCAGTACAGGCTGGCTCAAATACGGGATGAGTTCCCAATCTTGCTCGCCATACAAACGCGACGAGCACGTGTCGAAGAAATGCATCCATTCGTAGGCCTCGTTGGGCTTGCTCAAGTAGCAGTCATCTGTATATTCGCGGCTTGGATACTCGGCAAAAATATCCGACATGATGCGGTCAACATCGCCGCTGGCTTCAACAATGTGCTGCAGCTGTGCCATGCCGTGCTTCTTGTGAAACTCGGCAAAGCCCAGCTGTGATGTGGGCTGGTCCTGTAGGTTGCGCCGGGATTCGGTCTGGCCAAGAGCTGGCTTGGGAAAGCCTGCGCCTTCTTGGAACACGCGCGTAACAATGTCACGAACGCTGCCTCGGCCAGTGCCACGTCCGCCGCCGGCGCCCTTGGCGAGTTCTTCGAGCACATTCCGCTCAAGCCAGGTGCGCGTGAGCACTCTGTTTGCCGCACTGAGACCCTGGGCCATGAACCGTGTGCCGACCCATTGGCTTATTACCATGACACCGCGAAGATCGCCCTCAATGGCGCTCTCAACGCCACGCCGAGCTTCAATGCCACTGGCCATCCCCCACGCGGCTTCGCACAGTTTGCGGGCTGCGTCGCGCTCACATGAAATGCCCTCCTTCTGGAAGATAAACTGCAGGCGATTTATCACATGCTCGACTGTGGGCTTGCCAACATGGATGACCTCGGCCATATTGGACTGGCGCAAGGGCCTTAGAGAGGGGTGGTAGATGTCGTTGCAGATCAGAACGAGCGGTCGCATCTGGCGAAAGTTTTCTGTTTTTTTCTTTTTTGAGCCGAGGTTTGTGCTGGCATGTTGCGACTTGGAGTTCCTTTGGTCAAGAAGCATCAGATCGATAAGGGCGCGAATAAAGCCGCCGTCTCCTGATGCGCCTGATCCAGTGGTGACGCCGTCAACTTCGTCCACAACCACACATAGAGGCCGTGCAACCTTTGGCCGGCCATCCCCGGACCGGGAATTGGAAACCGTCTTGACCGTCTCGGTGCCCAAGCTAGTCCGAATACGGCCCTTGACTACGTCCTTGCTGCGGTCGTCCGAGGCATTAATTTCCAGCACGTCGTAGCCCGCTTGTTTTGCACAGACATGAGCCAGCGTCGTTTTGCCCAGTCCTGGAGGCCCCGTAAGCATGAGGATCTTGCGGAGAGGCTTCTCCTCGTCCTCCTGCTGCTGGTCTATTCGTTTCGGCTTCGGCTTCGCCGATCCAGGAAAAACAATTGGATCCCAGCCCTTCAGCCATCGGAGCACATGTCGATTGGTCGTGTCATCTCCGCACAAGTCGAGGAACTTGCGTGCGCGGTACTTTTCCGACCAGAGCGTATGTTTCTTGGGCTTTCGGGGTATGGTCGGGTTGTCTGCTTCGACAGACTCTACCAAGATGCTGTCCATGGTGCGCAGCTGTTGCTCGGCTTCTTGTTCTCTGTCCTGGTCGGCCAAGATCTTCTGGGCTTTGAGCTCGGCCTGCGCATTCTGGATGAGCTCGTGGATATTGATGCCGTAATGACTGCGTACTGCTCGTCCCTCCTTTGTCTTGGACCGGGATGCTACGAGTTGTTCGTATGGTACGGGCGCGGCTCGCATGCGTTGACGAATGACGCCTTTTCGGCCATTGCAGAGTTTGATATTGTACAGCTTGCCGGTATCTTGGAATAGCGATGCCTCGAATATCGGCAAGGAGACGAGTTTGTCGTCGCCAAATGCGTATGCAGTTTGGGTACCCGGGTTGGCTTCGACTTGTTGGGCGCCGATATTCTGCAAGTCCTCACCTGGCAGACGAATGGGCAAAATCTGGGCTTGAGAATCGGAAAGGTCGAGGTCTGGAATTCGCGATGTGTGTATCGTCGCTGATGGGGCGTTGAGCATGCGTCTTTTCAGCTGTGGTTCCGAGACCATGTCGGTGTCTGAGTCTGAGGCCGAGTCGTCGTCAATCACGAAGCCACCCATAGTGGCCCGGCCGTTCGTCGGAGGGCCTCCCGATCCAGGTATGTCTTCCTCACGCCCTCTCTTGGGCCGTCCGGGGGACGGGGGACTGCTCGGGTATACAATAGGCGATGAGCCTCCCATTGCGAATAAGAAGGCAAAGCGAGCTGATGGCTGTGGGAGAGCTGGTTATTGAGTGTGATGTGGCAAGAGCGTCGTAATCGAATGGGCCACCTCGAGTGGTTAGAGGGGCATCACAGTCAACATATGAAAGGATTATTTACAGCTGTTCACGATTTCTGGAGGACGCGTTAAGGATCTACTTAACGCGTCTTTGCGTACCGTGTGTATACCCGGCCGCACTGTTCGTGGCACTGTATCACATGCATATGTTTGCCA
Organism: Thielaviopsis populi; assembly: GCA_017591655.1. NCBI lineage: Eukaryota > Fungi > Ascomycota > Sordariomycetes > Microascales > Ceratocystidaceae > Thielaviopsis > Thielaviopsis populi. Next base: position 14,021 of record JADILG010000024.1, on the reverse strand, counting down.
TGCCATGCCATGCGAAGGTCCGCTGGAGAAACAATATCACAGTCAAAGTCTATATTCGTACTACTGTTGCGTATCTTACAGCCCCCCCCCCATGCTCACATGGTACATATCCAGATTTAAGCCTGCAGGGCCTTTTCCTGGGCGTGGTAGAACTTCTTGGACTCGGCGCACTTCAGATTCGTGCATCCGGGGCATCTCAGCTGCAGCTGCGCAGAGGTTGAAGACCCGTGCTTCAGATGCTCCAACGCAATGTCGGCAAGCGCCTTGATGAAAACCGGGCTTCCGTTGAGAGACTCAACTCTCTTGACCGTGTCCGCGTGGCCACTCTCGCCTATGACCTCCTTGTCGAGTTCGTAGAGCGTCTCGATATGATCAGAGGTAAAGGCAATGGGCACGAGAACGAGATCCGTCTGGCCACGCTTAACATACTCCTCGACAGAGGTAGAGGTCTGCGGGCCCAGCCAGGGCTGGGGGCCCACCTGAGATTGCCAGCATAGACGGTACGGGTTGGAGAACTTGAGGCGCTCCATAACCGCGTAGACAGTTGCGGCAACCTCTGCAGGATAGGGGTCGCCTCTGTTGACAACGGTCATGGGCAGACTATGGGCTGAAAACAGAATAACAACATCCTTGCGTCTCTCTTCGGGGTACTCCAGTAGCTTCTGTTCGATATTCTGCGCAAACGCCTCGACAAGGCCAGAGTGCGCCGGCCATCGGTCAATGACACTCCACTGAATTGAACCCTCAGAGTCGGCGGGCTTGCCTTCGGGTCCCTTGGCCTCAAGCTTCTGGCGCCACTTCCACAACTCATTGAGACTGCTTCCCGTGGTAGAGCACGAGTACTGGGGATACTGGGTAAAGGCTACAGCGCGACCGCCCCTGCCCTTGCCAAATCCGTCATCAAATAGCTTCTGATACATTTCTTCCGTCAGGGGGGCAGCATAGCGGAAGGCCACGTATGGCTTGTGAGGCGCGGTCTCGGGCGACATCTGGTCAAGCAGCTTGCACATTTCTTCGGCCTGGTACTCGGACCATTTCCGGATGGGAGATCCGCCGCCAATCTCATCATACTGCTTCTTGATCTTGGGGGTGCGACGCTTGGAAATGAGAGGCCCAATGTAGTTCTGGAGGCGGCCCAAAGGAATAAGATCACCATCGGCCTATGCAGCTTGTCAGTAACGCTGTTGACGTCATAGGAAGATGGCAAGCCACTTACGAACAACCTACTAAGGAAGTCGCCCACATCGTCGAGCGTCGACGGCCCGCCCATGTTGAGGAAGACCATGGCCGTCGGGCCCTTGGAGCCCGTTGTGTTCCGAATGGCGGGAGACACTTGAGTTGCCAGGTGTCTCCGGCCAGCCATGGCCGCCGAAGAGATGGGACTGGCCAGCCGTTGACTCAAGCTATGGCCTAGTCGCAGGGAGCTTCTGGTAGCCATTGCGAGTTGGCGCGGTGGCGACGGAGATGAGTGAAGTAAAGAAGGGAATTGTACGGCGCAGAGGTGTCAAAGGTCAGCCCAAAACAGTGTGCAGGTCCCCGGAAAATGCGGTGGGCGTGTGGTTTGTCCGTGTTCTGATCCAGAGTCTTGGGTCAGCTTCTTTTCTGGCCACTGGACACCTCTTTGGCTGAGAGCTTGCAACGCGGACGTTTTGATTGGCCAGCGGCCTCGCTGCAGCTATGGACCCACACCCTTGCCTGCCTACCTGCTGCACATCACGTGATGACGCGTTAGCTCTTTCCTGCGCTATCAGAAGGCAAGCTTGGCGTTGTGCTCGACAGCTTGACGACAGCTTGAGTGAAGACACTCTTGCATTAGTTATGTAGACTCTTTGTTGCTAGCCAGACTCTGTGTTTGATAGCTGGTCCATCATCGCCTCACTTCAAGACCCACGACGCTACAGCGCATGACACACACCTTCTGGCAATCCATACCCTAACACTCGCACAATCTAAGCCCTTATTCCCAAAATGGCAGACAAGGCCAACGACGCTTGGCGTCCTGAGGAGGACGACGATGTCGAAGAACTGGACGAGACTGTACGCAAAACAAATACCGTGCCATCACTATAGCACCCTCCATTGACAGCGCATATTAGAACTACAAAAGCCAGAAAGATGCCATCATCATCGCCATTGATGTCAACAGCTCCATGCTTAAGCTGCCCCCCCCCTCAGACTCAAAGAAGGCCGACACAGACAGTGCTCTGCTTGCCACTTTGAAGTGTGCTTCGCATTTGATGGAGCAGCGCACCATATCGAACCCGCGAGATATGATGGGCATTCTCTTCTTTGGCACTAAGCAGTCAAAGTACCCCGAGGAGGATGGACGTGCTGGTCAAGGCTATCCTCATTGTTATGTTTACATCGACTTGGATGTTCCAGCCGCCGAGGATGTCAAGATGCTCAAGCGCCTCATTGAGGAGGACGAGGAACATATTCTGGCACCCAGCGAAGATAGCCCGGTATCCATGGCCAATGTGCTGTTTTGTGCGAACCAGATATTCACTACTAGAGCGCCTAACTTCACCAGCAGACGTCTCTTTATCATCACCGACAATGACGACCCCCATCCCGACGACAAAAAGGCAAAGTCTGCGGCTGCTGTGCGTGCAAAAGATCTCTACGATCTTGACGTTATTATTGAACTCTTCCCTATCATCAAAAAGGGAACGGGGTTCAACATGTCCAAGTTCTACGAAGTGAGTGTATCGGACTTGTCCGAGCCGCAATCAATAATATTCCTAACTGGTTATAGGACATCATCTACAGAAACTTGGCTCTAGAGCCTAACCCAACCGAAGTTCTGACCTCTACATCCGGTGACGGTATCACTCTACTCAAGTCCTTGATTTCCAATGTGACAAGCAAGCAAGTTAGCAAGCGCGCCTTATTTTCTAGCCTGCCCTTTGAAATCGCACCTGGCCTCACCATCACAGTGACCGGATACAATGTACTTCACAAGCAGAAGCCCCAGCGCAGCTGCTACGTCTGGCTCGACGGTGAAAAGCCACAGATTGCCAAGGGAGAGACGTCCAAGTTTGCCCAAGACACGGCTGAAACTGTCACGCCGGAAGAGACGAGAAAGGCGTACAAGTTCGGAGGCGAATTTGTCTACTTCACTCCCGAGGAGCACAAGACTCTTCGTCACTTTGGCCCCCCAGTCATCCGCGTTCTCGGCTTCAAGCCACGGTCTTGCATTCAGCCATGGGAAGCAGTCAAAAAGTCTACTTTTATATTCCCCTCTGAAGAGCACTATATCGGCTCGACTCGCGTATTCGCATCTCTGTGGAAAAAGCTTCTCAAAGACGACAAGATTGCTATTGTCTGGGCCATCACTCGCTCGAATGCGCGGCCAGGGTTGTTTGCACTGGTGCCTTCGCAGGCAAACATGGATGAGGCAACCGGTGCTCCATATCTCCCGGCCGGCATGTGGCTATATCCTCTCCCGTTTGCCGATGATCTGAGACCGGGCCCCGACATCAGATACAATACCAACCCGCCCGAACGCGTAGTTGACGATCTTGCCATGGTCGTGGAGAATCTATGGCTGCCCAAAAAACGCTACAACCCTACCAAGTATGCAAACCCCCAACTCCAATGGCATTACCGCATTCTACAGTCCATCGCTCTCGGCGAAGAAATCCCCGAAGTTCCGGACGACGCCACAATTCCCAAGTATCGAGCGATGAACAAGAGGGTGGGCGGGCTCATCAAAGATGTCAACACTGCTGTCAGGGCCTTTGTCAACAGCGACGTCCTGGCCAGCCGCCCGGCCAAACGTGAGCTTGATGTCCCGCATGACGACGCGCCTCGCAAGAGGGCAAAGTCGCCAATTGATACGGATAGTCTGAAGGCATCAGACAAACAGCTGCGAGATGCCGTTGAGTCTGGATCCGTGCAAAAGATGACAGTGGTAGATTTGAAGGAAGCCTTGACGATGCGGGGCCTTGATCCAAAAGGGCGCAAGGCAGAACTGATTGACAAGCTAGAGCAATGGCTAAAGACCCATTAGACCTCCATATACCACGTCAAACACTTGGCCAGTTCATGAATCATACAGAATGGCCCATGACATCTAAAACCTTGTTTTGTTCTAGTGCTGTGTTTTCATTGTGCAAGCCAACATGTATCACATGGCTCCTGTCACTGTATCCAATCTCAGCCAATCACTCATCATCCTCAAAATGAAGCAGCGCAATTTTACATTCACAAAACTTGTCTTGTATCCAATCTGCAACAGCAGCCAAAGCGCGCAGAATGCCCTTCTTGGATTTTGAAATTGGGTATTTCCAAGGCGGACATTGCCTGGGGTCACCCATCGTGGAAATCGAGGTCCAGAGCGATGACGACCACGACGCCACACTCGGACGTCACAGCGCCACACCACACAGTGAGCGCCACACCGACCCACTTTGCGCGAATGCAGAACACAGCAAACGCGTCGCAGCAATCAAGTTATCACGACATCCGGCTTCATGGTGTTTGAACCCATCCGCAAATGCACAATCAGTCGGCTTTATCTACCAGTGGCCAGTGACGCTGACTCCGAGCCCCACTTTGACCTGCGACGAAAACTCAGCCTCATGCGACAGCTCTGACGAGCGAGAGGATTATTCCGGTTCCAGGAACGACCCCCTCATCAATACATGCCGTTTTGCGCCTCAAGAATTCTCACATGCTGCGCCGCCCGAGATGGCGGAGCAACTTCTCAGTAGCCTAGGTGGCGCTGCTTATGGAGCATCTAAAGACGCCGGGTCTCATGTTCATGGTAGCGTCTTGTGCTCGTCCGTCGAAGAGATGCAGCTGCAGCTTCAGGCCGCTATTGACCAGGAGTGCACTCCCACACGCGCCAAACATATCTCTGCGATCTTTCAGTTTTCGCTCGGCACGACGTTCACCATCCCCTCAAATGAGCTCCAAGATGCTCCAGCCCCTCACGATCAAAATCAGGCCTCGCCCCCGCCGCAACCAGTGGCCGACCGGCAGGTTACCGTCAAAGACGCTGTGATGGATCAACGACCTGACGATAACACCCCGCAAAAACTGGCGGCAAAGCATATTGCGACGAGGATCGGCGTTGTCGATATGAGTCAGTGGTCGTTCCAAGACGCAAAACAGGGGCGACCAGGTTGGACGTTCACATACATATGTGCGCACTCCATGCAGCATTGGCAGAAACAAGTTGATGGAATGGCCGAGAAGCCTGTTCTGGCTGAATTTGCTCACAAGGAGCCCGACTCTCTTCTTGCCAGTAAGTGTAGTATATTGATAATCCGTGCTTGGTATTTCTTACTTACAATCTTTGCCAGGCCGGCCCGCGTATGACTGTTTTGGGACTTTGACCATCATCTTCTCTACTGCCCATCGCTCGATATTGGTTAAGTACCGCCACACACCGCTTCATAGGGTGGTATCCGATATTCTCGCCTTGTTGGCCCCAGTACCCATTAGCCCGATTGTCTCGGGGCGCGGACGGCGTAGAAAAAGGCCCGTATCTCTGGCTGTTGGTCCCGATGGCGAGCCACTTCCCGAGGCAAAGGTGCCGAAGAAGCGGAAAAGAAAGAGCACAGCAGGAGACCAGGAACACCAGAACATGGATTCGAATGCTACTACCGCGGATGTCACCACTATATTAGCGACTGTGGACCCTGCGGAAGTACAGCGACGCCGCGATGCCGCACAGGCTTTGTTGATAGAAGCAGAGATTGATTACAAAACACTTAGTGAGGACCAGTTCTCAATTCTGTCCAACCAATCACCCGATTTGCAGCAAGAATCTATTGCTATGCTCAAGCAATATGGCGCTGAGCGTTTGCGCATTGTCTACCCTGAACCCGGCCCGTCAACGCCGACAACTCAATCACCAACCCAGGGCCAGGCTTCTGGCGCACCGACAAGTGAACCATCAACTACGGATTCTCCTACTACAAAAAAGAAGAGGGGACGGCCTAAAAAGCCCAAGGCCCAGGCGCTTAGCGAAAGCACTGTTCTTCCAGATACCAACGACCAGGCGATCGCCGCTGCTCTTATGTCATCCATAGACGGCGTCCCTGCCGCACCATCTGCAACTTCACAGCCACATCAGACCACGGTCGCTGGAACCACTATGCCCCCCGCTCACTATGGATACCCTTCCGTCTCTCACAGCGCCCCAGGCAGAACCGGCTATGTCAACGGCTATCATCCCCAACCCGGCGTGAGTGTTGCCCCACCGCATTGGCCGGGACACGATCCCCTCAATCGTCACAACGCACACAATTACCACCCCGGTCCAGTCTCTGGCACAAATAGCATGAATGACTCGGCACTATACTACACCCTACCTCAAAATAACAGTGTGCATCCCGATTTTATGTCCGCACAAACAGCAATGGGACTTGCACACTACACTATGGCTGCTGCCCCGGTTTCAGAAGCAAAGAGATAGTCGCCCAGTATTGTTATCTTGGAACTATTGCGAACTAGACACGGCAGTTCCCCCTCCGAGCATTTCGCAACAGACGACATCTGAAAAGGTTGTCTTGCCTGAAGGGATTCCTCTCCCCAGTCTGCCCACAACGATGCCAGTTATCGACGGATCGCCGCGCAACACGCAGCAGAGCGGCATAGCGGATATCGCCAGACTCAAAAGTAAAAGATGTGATGATGTCTTGAGATGCACTTTCTGCCCATACATTATCACATATTGCCTCCCAAGCAGGGGCCAGGGCTCAAGCCCAACCAAGAGCGCAAATGGCTATTCCAAACACGTCCCGTGCTTCAATCTCCGCTTCTGTTCCTGCGAGTCGGTGATCGCAGGCCGCAAACTCACACATCGGTGGCCATGTAGGGAGCGGCTCTGCGGTGGCTACTTTTGCTTACCAACAGTACGTGCAGAGGAAACAACAGCCTCGGCAGCAAACCCAGAACGCCCGTGATCGCCGGCCATGTCCCTTGCAAACATGGTGTAGCAGCTTTGGGGCGAACTCGCAAGAGGCCATGGTGGCTTATATGTCGTACAATGGTATGGCCGATGACCTGGCGCACGGAAAAATGAGCTCCGCGGGTGCGCACGGTTATAACCCTGATGAAGATAATGCTGTTCAACATCTGGGCTACGAGGTAAATATTCCGGTCTTGGCCATGAGTAGCGGAGGCTGATGCTACCGCTCATGCGAACAAGAAGCCTTTTTTTTTTCACACGTGCTATTTTGATTGTTATTCATTGTGTAGGGCAGTATTCGTCCTCATGTTTTGAGACAGCGTTGATATCCATTCTCAGCAGTTTTGGTTTCTCCTTTCATGTATCTGCTTCCTTTATTCTAGGACTTTGTCCGGTTCTTTGTGCAAGTTACTGGCTGCAATTGTCTGTATCTCTAATGCTCGTATTTTTGTAATGTACATATCATGAGCTTCTGTCTCTGTCAATCGCATATCAGGTCATGAGTGCATCCTCGACGCTTCGCAACTACTTCTCTTCCAGCTCCTCCAAGGGCTCCGGGGCATCCTCAGAGTGCGCTTCATAATCCAACTGATCGTACAAGGCATCCAGGTCCTCGGGCAGCGGCATGCTCAAATTGATATCGGCCGGCGCGGCCTCTTGCTCTCTCGTAGCCTCGCGCTTGAGCATGTTTTCTTGTCTTTTGTTTTGAAGCTCGTCCCAAATTTCCGGCCACGTTGCATCCAGCTCTCTGCGCAGACCGGCGCCCAGCATCGACATGCGCACTTTGCCGAGACGCAGTACGATTGCCGCCCGGGTGTCGCGCGCCTTGACAAGCACGCGGAAAACGTTCTGGAAGGTGACGCGGTACGCGTCCTTCATGAGCCGTTTCTGAGTCTTGGTGACTTGCGAGCGCCACTCTTCGTTGACACGCGTGAAGTACTTGACGGCGAGGTCGAGTTTTCCGGCGTCGGCGCAGGCGTTTGCCAGCTTGTGCAAAAGCGTCGTGCGGATCTGGAGCTGGTGAACAACCATGGCAGCCTCATCGGCAAGGAAGACAATGGTGCTGGGGTCCTCTGCAAGATCAACCAGGTAACCAAATGTTTCAGAGGATGCAGGTTCGTCCGTCAGGCTGCTGATAGACTTGTAGATTTCCATGGCTGTTTGGGCGTCCTTGAAGGAATGTAGAACTTCCAGAAGCACGTTGACGGCAGCAATTGGCACGTTGTCTGCATCATGCAGGGCATCAATGTAGTTGCGGATGAGCTTCGGATCCTTCTTGAGGCAACCAAAAATGCCGCGGGTGCTGGCCCGGCGTACTTTGAGACCGCTACGGTTCATCAGAGACAAAACCCGCATAGCGTTGTGCATGTCACCGATAAGCATATAGCAATCAAGCAGCGGCTCAAATTGCACCAAGCCGATGATGGTGCCCCGCGAGGCGAGGAGATCAATGGCCTGTAGGATTAATGCAGGGTCACCGTAGCGGGCGCCCGTATGGATGACATGCTGGACGACGGTATCAGAAGGGTGAAGTCGGTTGGTGCGTGTGATCCGCTGCCACAGGAGCTTTGTGCCGTCATAGTGGTAGCCCTGACTAAAGGACTCTAGGATGTTGAGAATGAAGGCCGGCGGCGGATTACGGAAGACAGTGAGACGGCGGGTGAGAATCTGGTAGGCTTCATCCAAGAACCCAGAGTTGGAAAACACCACGCAAAACACTTCATAAACCCACGGGGGAATGAAGATGCCGTCTTTCATCATGGCCTCCAGCTTGTCCAGAGCCATTTCATACTGAGTGTCGCGCAAGAGACCAATAGCTTCGTAGCACTCGTCCAGTACGGACTTGCTTATCCAGCGCTGCTGCATTTCTCTGAGGATCTCGTTCCGGAGCGTATAGTCGGGGTGAATAGCCAAGGCCTGTCGCGCGTGTTAGAGTAGATAAGACAATAGAGATGTATATAAGAGCAACATACAGCGAGAACATTGTGGTACGACAAGGGCTTGGCTTGGATTCCAGCCTGGTTCATTTCTTGAAGCAGAATCCGCACTGTCTTGGCTGAGCCAGCGCGGTCGGCCATGGCTTCTAAGAGGAGGTTGTAGTGATAGAAGCTAAGCTTGGTTGGTCGATATCGTATAATGTGTTCGAGGAATGCCGCGATTCGAGGCATAGAGTGAGTTTGACCTCTGAGGCGCTGAAAGGTTTCGTATATGGTTCTCAGCTTGGCATTGTGAAGCTCTGTGTATGGCGGTCTCGAGGTAGCGAGTTGGGAGACCGTAATCTGTGGTCGGCTGTGTGGTTTGGTCGGCTGCGGATCTTCCAGTCCGCCTGACGGCCCGGGCGTGTGAGCATCGGCCTCGGCGGATGCATGGTTGTCGGCCTGCAGAGTGGCCTCCTCGTATTGCGGTTCCGGGGAGGCGAGGTTGAGCAGCGGTCGGCCGGTGCTGAAGGACTGGGATTTATCCTTCGCACATGACAGGGTCCTGGAGGCGAGCCCAATGGGCCGGAAGCTTGTCGTCGTAGCTGTCGCTGCTATGGAGGAGCTGGATAGCCGGTTGCAGGCTGCGCGGGACGCTAGAAGTCCGGAGTCGGACGAGGCTGGACACAGGCACTTCCACAGCCCGTCCACCACTATTCGACTGTGGTTCATAGCCGGAAAAGGGGAAGGGTCGGTTTGGCGGCAGTTTCCATCATTCCATACAGAGTCTGTGTTTGAAGGCGGGCTTAGAAGCTGTGCTCAAGGATGACGACCCGCCATAGCAAAGGCGCAGGGTCCATGGAGTCACGTGATGCAGTGATATGGGGAAGCGCCAGGTCGGGTTCACTGACGCTTTGCGTTGCCTGGTACATCACATGACAGCAGCGCAACTGGCTGTTCTGGGTATCTTGGAGTCTATATTTGATTTTTCTATGTTTTTGGGTTTTTGAATGTCATGATGTAGTCGGCATTGTCGTGATTTCTCTGCCGCTAAAATTCATGCAGCAATTATAGATGTAGATATCAACAATGCTGCCGGCCATGTTCCCCTCGTTTCTCTCGTCGCAGTTCAGTTCCCAGATAAAAAAAAAAGTCAAATGTTGATAAATCAGCAACGGGTTGCGCCTCGAGATCCTGGTGCGCCCTCTGGCTCCAATGGACCCGGATCAAAGAAAGAAACAGTTCACTGAGAGCATGAGTATGCGTCATAGTCGCCTGTCCGCACGAGAGAGCGTGCGGCACTCTCTCTTGCATGACTCAACTCCACTTGTTGCCGCTCGTTTGTGTGAAGTCGTCGAGAGATTGCAGAGAAGGACGGTTAAGCGCCGCCACGACCCCGGCCACGGCCCTGGCCACGACCACGGCCGCCACGGCCGCCTCTATCACCGCGGCCGTTGTAGTCGCCTCGTTGGCCGCCGCGCCCGCCCCGGAAGCCTCCTTGTTGGTGTTGCTGGGTCTCCTTGACCTGGTCGATGATCTCGTCGGGCACGCGCAGGTATTTGATCTGGAAAAAGGAGAAAGAGAAAGAGAGAGAGAGAAACAAGCGTTAGCAGGGACAGTCCGATCTTCGCAGCGCGGGTCGTGTTTGGGTTGGTGTTTCAGCATACGTTGTTGCCCTTGACGTAGACCTCGGGCAGCTTCAGGAACTTGTCGGCCTCCTGTTGGCAGAGTTAGCATTCACGCAGCCGGCGTCAGGGACTCGTTCAGATGCGCACCGCATTGGACTGCACGGCATCCTTCATCGTGAGGTTCATCCAGGTATCGCAAGTGATCAGATGACCCGAGAGCGTGTCGCCGTTTTTCAGCTCTACCAAAATCGGGTGGCCCTGGGCCGCGTTCACAAGGCCGAGAGGTAACTGCAGGTCATTCGTCAGCAAGCCGAAGCATCTTGCATTGCTGCGCCAGAAGCCCAAGACTCACCATCTTGAAATTAGGGTGTGGGTGTGTAGAGATGTTGGGAAGGCTGAAAGAGACGAGGTTCGACAAGACAAGAACAGCAAGGCCACTCAACTGACTGGCCTACAGCCAGGCCTGCAAGCTTAGCCTGGCGGGCGGGAAGCGGCCCCACTAGTGTTTAGCTGCGCTCACCGCTTTTGGCCTTTGCGTGAGACCGGCAGAAAAATATTTTGACCGTGCTTGGTTGAGCTTGGCGATGCAGTGAAATTGAACGCGGCTGTATAGCGGACGTCAAAGTTGAAGCAGCAAGACCGGATTCTTGCACGTTACTGCCCGCCGCTTCACCGCCTCTCTCTTCCTCCCTCTTATATATATCTGTCGAATGTTGCTGCTGCGCACTCTCCCGGCTCGCTCGATCACTTCTCCACGCAGACTTCCACGGGCTTCTACGTCTTCCATCTCCAGCTTTTCCACCATCCTTGCACTGCACCGCCGGTCTTGTCAGTCACAGGCGCATTCTTCCTGCGGTACTCAGCCGCAAGCCGCTACGCACGCCTCATACTTTTCTCCGTCATTTGCGGCTCCTTCTCTCCAGCCCATTCCACGCCCATCTCCAGCACCCGCAATGACTTCTGTCAGCCCCGATGCGCCAACGTATACGTACGACGGCAAAGAGTACACCACTATCAAAGAAGGCCTGGCCGAAATCCTGGTGCCCATAGGTGCCAAGATTGGCGATGGCGGCAACAAGTCCAATATTTCCGTGTTCTACAACCCTATCCAACAGTTCAACCGTGACCTCACCGTCCTTGCAATCCGGGCCTACCACGAGGATACCGAAGAGCGCAACAAGGCTACTGCGAAACCTGCTAAGAACAAGCGCAAGCGGAAGGACGTTGAGACGGGAAACGACCCGGAGAAACGACCCAAAGTAGAGGGAGGCGAGACGCAGGAGGCCAAGGAGGAACAACCTGCTGCCGCCGAACCGGCCACCGAACCGGCCACCGAACCGGCCACCGAACCGGCCACCGAACCGGCCACCGAACCGGCCACCGAACCGGCCGCCCAGCTCACGACGACCCAGGGGCCTTCAACCGCGACAGACACTCTCGAGACCACCGCTGCAGACACTGTTACTACCACTACCACTGCCACTGCCACTGCCACTCAACCCTCAGAAAGCAAGCCCAAGTCTGGGCCTACGCCGCCCAAGTTCACCATTCTCGATGCTCTTTCGGCCTCTGGTCTGCGCGCTCTGCGCTACTCTCACGAACTTCCGTTTGTGACGTCTGTTACAGCCAATGACCTCTCCTCCTCGGCCATCGACTACATCAAGCTTAACGCCGAGCACAACAAGCTTTCCCACAAAGTCCAGGTCTCCCGCGATGACGCCATTGCTCACATGTACCGCCGCATTGCGGATGATCTGTCGAAGCGTGACAAGCACGGAAACCCTTCCAGCAACAACCGCTACAATGTCATCGACCTGGACCCCTACGGCACTGCGTCGCCGTTCATTGATGCTGCGGTGCAGGGCGTCAAGGACGGAGGTCTTTTGTGTGTGACTTGCACCGACTCTGCCATCTGGGCCGGCCACAGCTACTGTGAAAAGGCATTTGCTTCCTACGGCGGTATCCCCATCAAGGGCTTCCACACCCACGAGGTCGGCCTGCGCCTCATCCTCCACACTGTGGCCACGTCTGCCGCACGTTATGGTCTGGCCATTGAGCCGATGCTGTCGCTTTCGATCGATTACTACACTCGTATTTTTATTCGCGTCACCAAGTCGCAGGCTGCTGTCAAGTTCAATGCTTCCAAGACCATGATTGTGTACAACTGCGATCACGGCTGCGGTGCTTGGGAAACACAGCATGTCATGCGCGCCCGTGTTATGGCGGCCAAAAGCGGCAAGTCGCACTACTACAAGCACATTATGTCGCAGGGCCCGACATCCGACATTCTTTGCCGCCATTGCGGCACGAAAATGCACCTGGCCGGGCCCATGTACGGCGGCATGATCCAGTCACCAGACTTCATTCAGCGTGTGCTGGATATCCTGCCGACGCTAGACCCCAAGGTCTACGGCACGGTCGCCCGCATCGAGGGAATGCTCACGACTGCGCTTTCCGAGAACCTTCCTGAGCCAGATCCCGAAGAGGCGCTTCCCCAGGCTGACAAGGAGGCAGCGCGCATTGACGCCCACCCCTTTTATTTCATCCCGTCACGCCTAGCAGGGATTTTCTGCTGTGAGACGCCGAATGAGCATCTCATTCGCGGCGCTCTCAAACATCTTGGCTTCCGGGTCACACGCAGCCACTGCAAGCCGAACAGCATCAAGACCGATGCGCCATGGACGACCATCATCTGGGTCTTCAAGGAATACATTCGCCAAGTGGCGCCTGTAAAGATGGAGAACATCAAGCAGAACAGTCCTGCGTGGAAGTTGTTGAATGGAATTGGCGAGCTGCAGCAGGACGACTCTGTGGGAGAGGAAGAGGCGGCTTTGCGCAAGACTCTGGTCTTTGATGAGGCGCTACAACGGCTTGGCCGCGATGAAGGAATCAGCAACAAGAAGCTGGTGCGGTACCAGGTGAACCCGCGAGAGCACTGGGGGCCCATGACGCGTGCGCGCAAGTAGGGGGGGGGATGGGGGCAACGCTGTTGCATGTATATTAATCTATTGTTGCCTTTATGATATCAATGGACACGCGCCTCAGTCTCGTCTTTGCTCGTCTCGTACTATGTATTGATCATGAATATCTCCTTATGTGTTTGCGAACGCGCTCTGAGAACTTGGCCAATCATCTGGCGACCAAACGCCACTGCCTGCGTGCCACTGCACTGCATTGCACTCTCAGTCCTTTCTCAGTCTATGACCAGTCGTCCAGTCCTTTGCCGGTCTCTTCTCAGTCAGTCATTACTAACCCTACATCTGCCTCTCCAGGCAGGCATGGCCAAATGTAGCAACAGCCCGAGAAGGGCTACCTACCTACACATACCTTCCCTACACAGGGAATCCAGCTCCTGGCTGCAGTGGGACGGAATCTGGCAGTTGCCTGCAAAGCCCAAAGCCAGAGCCAGGCTGAAACTTCACGTTGCACATGAGATAAATTCCCTAAGCTTCTTTCCGTTTTGGCCGAGGGCTTACCTGTCCAATTGCTTTATCTCGGAGGGGGGGGGGGGGGGGGGGGGCCACACTGGGCCCTCCCTCTCTTCGGTTTTTTCGG